>JABSTQ010010421.1:0-194261 GCA_013358835.2 Ixodes persulcatus
ACATGAATAAAATAACTCGTGGTAGTGCCTGGCAGGAGCGCCATATGTGACAGCAAGTGCATAAAGTTGGAGTCAGCAAATAAGAAAGAGAATACAGATCAAAACGCAATAAGACATCCTCGATAGAAATGATTTCACGTTTAGCAGCAGCGAAAATCGTCACCTTGAAAGAATTTTAAATTTTACGACCGCGCATAAGTGATCTTCATTAAGTGAATTTAACAGTGTGATCCTTTTGTATTGTACATGTCCAAACCGGCAATAAAAAAAAAAAAAAAAAAAATGCTCAGTGGCGCAGTGGATTGGAGCGTCCGTTTCGTGAGCTCGTATCGGAGCGGTAGTGGGGGGTTCGAACCCGGGGTGGGTCACCTTTTTCTTCTTCATATTTTAATTTGTTTTTATTTTTTTAGTTTTTTATATTTCAAGTGTTTTAAGTTTTTTATGTTTTAAGTTCTGTATGTTTGAAGTTTTTTGTTTTAAATTTTTATGTTTTAAGTTTTTTATGTTTTCATTTTTTTGTTTTATGTTTCATGTTTTTTATGGTTTTCGTTTTCATATTTTACGTTTTCATGTTTTACGTTTTTATGTTTTACGTTTTTTATGTTTTACGTTTTTACGTTTTGCGTTTTTTGTTTTACGTTTTTTATGTTTTACGTTTTTATGTTTTACGTTTTTTATGTTTTACGTTTTTTATATTTTAAGTTTTTGATATTTTAAGTTTTTAATATTCCAAGTTTTTTTCATATTTCAAGATGTTTTTATATTTTAAGTTTTTTATATTTTAAGTTTTTTATATTTTAAGTTTTTTTATATTTAAGCTTTTTTTTCATATTTTAAGTTTCTTTTTTTTTTCCATACAAACGTTGGGATGTGCATTTCGAGCTCTTATCACCCGTTTTTACAGCTGCTTTATGACTGAGGGTTATCTGTAGTGTCAACAGAGTGAGCAACAGCCTTCTGGATCAAGGATGTGGATACTTTTTAGTTCAAAAATGTTGCATGAATTAAAAATTTGTGTTCTAATGCTAATCACATATATCCTATAAAACGAGCCCTTTAAATATTGGGTGATAGTTTTAATAAGTGCACAGCAGTAAAGTTACAGATTTTCCTTTATTTTTTTTTTTTTTTTTTTCATGGTCGTACCGTACACCGCTCAACGATCGGTTCGCGGGCGTACGACCGTGATCGTCTGCTATCTTTACCGTAAGAGAGCAACATGGGCGCCGTATCTACCTCCGTCCCTCCGCCTCCTCCTCGCAAGCGGTTTTCAGCGGAAGATGATATCTTCCTACTTCGGGAGGTGCTAGGCGCTAATCCTTTTTTTACTCCAGCCCTTTGGGATGACGTCCTTAAAGGCTTAAACGCGGCGTCGAAAAAAAACTTCTCGTTGCGAGGAGCGAACGGATTGACCTCCTCGTAACTTTGTACAAGAAAAATGACCGCCTCAACCTGAGAAATGATTATATTTCTGTTATTTTTGTATTTTCTTCGCGATTTAATATTTCTAGTTTTATTTGTCGATAACTTTCTGAATACTCGACCCTGCAGTGGGCCTCGAGGGAAAGACACAGGATCGCTGGCAGACGACTTCGAATGTTGATGATAAGCGCGCGCGAGCGTGTTCTTATTTGTATGTCAAATCGAGTTTGCTGTCGGCGACTTTTCAGCATATCAGGACGTGGTTGGAGTAAACATCATATTTGGTTGATGTAAAACATCAAAGCTTGCCCACTGACAAGAACGTATGACTTACAAACCAAGGTACCACGTACGACCGAGGAACTATTTTATTCCCCGAGGATATAAATCGGGTAAACTGAAGAAAACAAAAACAAAAACAAAAAAAAAAAAACGGTGGCAAACGAGCCTCCGACGCCCAGATTCAGCCGTTGGCTGTCAACGTCTCCGGGTTGCGCAGCGCCGATCGGAGATGGGGGAGATCCTCCTTTGTGAACCTGAACTGCCGTACGACGTCCTCCTCGTCCATCGACGCCAAGTTGAACGTCCCATACCTTGCCGCCAACAAGTACTTTCTCTTAGTACGCAGACAGTCGTACAAAATAACGTTTTGTAAATTGTTTTCGCCGAATAGAACCAACTCCAAGTCATCGTCAAAAAGATCGAGCGCCATTGTTGTCGGAAAGCTCGTCTGCTCCTTTAGCAGACGAACATTTTAGAACTTCGCAGTGCCAGTGGCGACACGCCATGGAGCGCCAGGTTTTGTATTACGGAAGCGCATTCATTCGAGTAAAAAAACAAGACGAACTATAAGTAGGTATACATTGTTTTAGGTTCTCTATATTTATAGGATGCGATTTTTATTTACTTCAGTTTGTGCGATTTGTACAAACACAAATTTGCTTTTCTCGATGAGGCCAATGCAGGTTTCCGTTGCCAGGGGGCGCGACCTGTACCGATCGTCTGCACTCGTCTGCAAATACGGTTCCCCCAAAGCCGTTTAGAGGCACACGATCGGTCGACTTGCCCGATCCAAGGTATCGATCGTTTTTGTTTATCGATCGTATTTTGTTCCGGTTCCCTAAAACTCTCCATTTAGGACATCCCGAAACTCATCAGCCTATTTATAACAGGGAGGAAACACGTAGAAAAAATGTGCTCGCGCAGGTGCTTGCAAATGGGCAGGAAAACAGACACAAAAAAATTGTTTTCAATTCTCAGAAACGTTTATTACAGCCTATTCCGTAGACAAGTACAAACGTGCAAGCGGTCTGTGAAATGGCAAAAGGCACTCTAAGCTTTTATAGAACTGAGAAGATTGCAAAGCAAACAAGAACCCAAGTAATTCTAGACTATAAAGGCCCGTTCACACTCTTGCGACCTCTTAAATCTTGGTTCCTTGCGACCTGGTAAACCTCTTAAAAGGAGAGGACACAGTGGCGATCACCGGTTTTGCGGCATTTCCGAGTTTGAATGTGCGTAATACCTATGAGAAAGCCTCGTTTATAACGTTTCCAAAAGTTTTTCGAGCCAAGAAAGAAAGGATAATGCGCGGGAGAAATAGAAAATATGCCGAACCGTCACGTTTACACTGCAACCCGATAGATGGCGCCACTGTGTCCTCTCGTTTCAAGAGGTTTAACAGGTTGCAAGGAACCAAGATTTAAGAGGTCGCAAGAGTGTGAACGGGCCTTAATGGCAGACTCTCGAAAAAATTATTGTCCCGGCTGCCGCGAGAACAGACGCTGCATAAACGTAGAGATAATCTCGACGTGTACCCGTAGAAGAACGGTCAATCGTTGCCAACAAGTAGGTAGGAATGCACTTACCATAATAACAGCGGACTTGAAAGATGTAATATAAGATAAATGTCGACACGGTCAAAGCAGGACAACCACACAAACACTAAAACGAGAAGGAAGGCTCCTTGAAGTTTCAACACGATGCGGCGCACAAGCTGTCATTTGCCGAACCCATCCAAACCGCAAGAATTCCTGACTTCTTTGAAGAATCGCTTGTTGCCGATATACGCGTAGGACTTTTCGAACATTTGGTGCACATCCCATACGTTGTCGAGAGACATCCTAATAAGACCGCAGGGAAAGGCGGCAGATCGAAGCAGGCAGGAGAAACGAAGTTGCATCGGACAACAAGCAGACAAAGAAAAAAGCGACTGCCAACGCGCGCGCTGCCGGATCTGGCTATCCTTATCAGCGTATAGCGTGCCCTCCCCTCTCTCTGGTCACGTGACAGAGCTGACCAGAGAGGAGGGAATGGGGCGACGGCAAGGTCAAGGCGCAGGACACCGGGACACCCGCCCTCCCCAACCCTCTCCTTATGCATTCTTAAAAAAAAAAAAATAAAATTTGCGGTTGGCTTTTTGTGGCAATGCAGTCAATGCTAGGGGAGAGGGCGCACCGACCGCTGTACACGCGCTTTCCTCCTCTTTTCGAATTGTCACGGCACGCTGCGTTTGCAGCCTCGGAAAACAGGCGAAACGCGCGCATTTCAGCACGATGGAAATGGCGTCGGCCAGAAGCTCGGCTTGCGCCCGAGCCAAAAAAGCACCCAGCGTGAGCTCGCAATTTGACTGCTGCAACGGCGGTCCTGCTCTCGAAATCCTCGATGTTCTTGCAGCCACGTGTTCGCGCGTTACCCTCGTTGAGTCTTAAAGGGGCCCACCAACAATTTTTTGACTGGTTTGAAGTTCGCGCTGAAACGGAGCTCCATGAAAGCAGGAACACCGAGGGGAAAAAATATTACAGAAATTCGCAATATTGTGTGAGTTATTAGCAAATTAAATATTGTAGAAAACAACTTTAAATAAACAAAACATTGCGCTTCATGACGTAAAATGAAACAGTTTAGCGATTGGAGCAAAGCGGTTGACCAATTGGACGAGAGTTTGGTTGATAGCCCGTCGGCCCGGTCGGCCATTAGGCCTCGCTGCAACCATCGTAGCTTTGGAATCGGGTTGCCATCATCGATGAATTTACCGGGCTTATCGGATTTTGAGCGCCGAATTCTTAAAAAGGAGTGCGGAGCCGGGCGTCGCGCCGTACGGGGACACACCACGCAAGCGCCGCGACGCGTCTCGTCCGCTTCGACAGCCAAGGACTGGTCGTCTCCCGCAACTCCGCCACCGGAGCCGCCGGAGCCACCTCGGCGAGTAGGAGGTACTCCGCCGCTGGGAGGCGCGCATGAGCGACGATGCGTTGTTTTCGCCCTTTTTGAACTTTACTTTGCAACTTTATTAGCTCTATAAAAACGCCTTTTTAGAGAAATAATGACGGTTAACGTGTGATATACTTTATTCCGCTTCAAAATTTCTGGGACGGCTCTCGCCAATCACGAAACCCTGTGAATGTGACGTATAGTGAAAGGGAGCGCCGTTATGCGCGCGCATTCGGCACCTCGCGGTGCCACCGTCGGAGGAGGTGTTTTCGAGTTGTCAAATTAAAATATGATGCGCTAATATTTTTAAACTCTTTCGTTGTCCACTGGGTTTCCGGGACCACTAGCGTGGAGAAACCACAAAAAAAAGTAGACGCTCAAATACTGTTGGAGGGCCCCTTTAACTTGAGGTGAAATGGAGTCTAAAAATATACTCTTTCACGCGGTCGCGTCCTCTGCGCGAGAGATTCGAGCTGAATAAGTAAATTGTGTCAACAAAGAACGCCAAATTTTTAAAGTTCTGTCAAAAATATCGGCTCGCCAACGTCGCACGTTTACGTATGAAAAAAATCGCTTACTGCGGTTGCAGTATAAGCGAACATCAGCGCAATCAAGTTATAAATATCAATACTTGCATTACGCGGACGATTGTAAACCGATGAACCGGCGCTCCCCCGGCTTTCCGGAAACAGGCTGCCACGGCTGAAATAGGCGTGCCTAGGGTGCCTACATGTTTCCGCTCCGCTTTAGGGTGGCGCCAACTTCTTGTTACCCTTTCCCAGATCCTCTCCCACCGCCATTTTTTCCCACTTCTTAGTTGGCTAAACGTACACAACGTTGAGTCTCTGTAGTCTCGACAGACCGGCAACACTGTGAGGCCACTTCCGTTTCCGTTCATAAGAGTAGTCGGAGGCTCAGCGGGATGGCGGTATTCGTGGCTGTCGCTCTCTTTATTCGGGTGTTTCATATTTTGAAGTTGCGAGCAGGAAGTGTGCGTTGATTTTATCGAAACGCGAGTTCCCGCGACAAAATGAAACGCAACAGACCGGCATTGAACGCCGAAACCTCGCCGTCGGAACGAGAGCGGTGAGCGCTCCCTAGCCCTAACGAGGATTAGCGGCGTAGTCCGAGCGCACGACCGGCGAGTGTGACAAAATGGTCGACGAAAACAGCGGAGGTTGCCATGGTAACGAGGTAGGCAACACTGGTTTGTCGGCAACAGGTACCACAAACGTTGTCGCCACCCTAAACAGCGGAGCGGCGGAAACATGTAGGCACCCTAGGCGTGCCCATGCCGCCGATCGGTACGCTCAGTATCAAACGGGCTCCGGAGAGCGGTTTGATTAAACCGGTACAGTTGCCGGTCACCGATCACCCGTCTGTGCAACTTGGTCGCCGGTTTGAGCAAACGTGCGACTACTTTGCTCAAACGAGTGCCCCATTTGATCAGACGAGTGACCCGTTTGCCAAAGGAGTGTCCTGTTTTCCCAAATAGGCGACCGTTATGTAAGGCTGAAAGGCTTACATAACAGGCTTAACCTGCATGGCTGAAAGGGGGGACCCCCTTCAGCCATACAGGCGACCCCTTTGACAAACTGGTGACCGGTATAGCTAAACTGTTACCGGTATGAACCTGTTTACTTTCATATAGGCGCCAAATGTTTTTTTTTTTTTTTCACTACGGTAACAGACGTCCTGCCAGCCGAAAACCCTAGAAAAAGGCAAAAGAAAAGACTCAAGTAATTCGCTCCCTGATGGGACAACCGCGACATACATACATAAAAACCTAAAAGCTATACAAAATTTATACTATTCACCTCAATTCGCAAGAGCAAGAATGCGTAGCTATCAGGATTAAAACCACTGATACAGGTATAGTAATTTCATATGCATATTGGCTTCTAAATAAGGAAAACAAGAAATGCATGGAGCTGGATAGCTTCATTAAAGAAAACAACAAGCACACCTTACTTATTGTTGGGGATTTTAACAGACCCCACATAAGTTGGGGCTACTCCTACACCTCGCCTAACGGTAGGAAACTAGAAACGAGTATGGCTAATAAGCACATGACTCTCATAAATGACACTACAGGTGAGAACTCGGGGAATCCTTGAAACCCCACAGGGGATTGAACTACAATTAAGGCCTTGATATTACCCGCAACAGCTACAAACGTCACACTAAGGAAATCAAGAATAATGAGAATTCGCCATACATCAATTTCCACATTCTTAACCTTTGGTATAAAAAAAAAAAAAAACTCTGCGAAAATTGATTAAGAGATAAAACTCACAGAGGCGTTAAGAAAGCTATTAAGAAAATCACGGAAGAAGCCTACGAATACGCGAATCTCCTAGCGAATGAGAATTGGCTAACGACATGCGACAAGTTAAACGGCTAATTGCATACTCCCAGGGTATGGGAGTTATTCATAACTCTACTAGGACAGCCTAAAGCGAGACAAAAGACCACAAAGCTCTGCCTTCGCTATCAGGAAGAGCCCAAAGAGATAGCCACAAAATTCTTTGACAAATGTTTCCCCATTGGAGATGCCAAAGACCCCCCCACCCCCCCTTTCCAGATGAAGAAGCGGAGGGCGTCAATTCCTCCTTCTTGGGTATGGGAGCTACAAGCAGCGTTAAGCGGTATAAACATCAGTGAGGATGGTATAACATACGGGATGCTAAAAATCTTGCATAAGAATACCTTCATCTTCTACTAGAGGAAATTAACAGGGTCTGGGATGAGGGCAGCCTACCGCCCCAGTGGAAAGAAGCACTAATCATTCCAATCCCAAAGCCGCGCAAAGCAACCCAACTGCGTCGATAACTTTAGACCAACATCCCTAACATCGTGCGTAGGAAAAATAATGAAAAAGAATGGTTCTCACTGGGCTTGAGTGGCATGTGAACAGCCAGGAAGCCTTCCCAGAAACCATGACAGAATTCAGAAAACGTGTGTGCACGTAGGACGCAATGATAAGACTTAAAACAAAAACATATGACAACCCAAGCTTGACACAGCTCAAGACGGTCACAAAACTTAATATGAGCAAAGCGTTTGACAGTTTTGTAAACCGCCATAGTTTAAAAACTTAAGGATATCAATGCCGGCCGTAAATGTATAACTATATGAAAGACTTTCAATCTAAACGGACGGCCAAGATTAAGCTAAAAGATTTTGCTTCAGAAAGCCACGCCATCACGAGAGGAACCCCACAAGGGTGTATACTCTCCCCAATCCTCTTTAACTTGGTCATAAAAAATCGACCCGCACAGCTGGACCTCATGCAAGGACTAGAACATAACATCTAGGCAGATGGATATTATGGACGACAAAGGAATCTCCAGCAGAACAGGAAGAAACAGTCCAGAAAAGCATAGACGTCATTCATGATTATTCACACTCCATAGATCACCTGCTCAGCGGAAAAAATTGAATACGTCGTGGTTACCCATGACATAGCAAGCAGTACAGGGGTATGGTCAACTTAACAATAGCAGGGAAGCCACTACCTCGGAGAGATCCCATTAGAACATTGGGATTATTCCTACAGGAAGACGACAAATTTAATATGATCGTAACTATAGATTTACTGGACAGATACAGAAAATCCTCGCCATGATACGTAGAATCACCAGACAAAAAAGAGTCATTCAGGAGCACGAGCTTCGTGAAATTATCAAAGCACTAATCTACTCCAGGGTAATGTACCACTTGCCGTACATTTTCCTATCTAAAACACAGCAATCCAAACTAGAAACAACGCTCTGAAAAACCATGAAACTGGCGCTAGGCGTACCTTGATACGCAACTCACTGTAAATGGAAGCCACTAGCCTTTTTAACTCACTCAATGATAAAATAGACATACACAATATGGTGCAGACTGCAAAGACTGGAAACCTCACCCCAAGGCAGAAAAATCCTAGAACACCTGGGCTACAATATAACAAACCTTACTACCATTCCATTAGTAATTCCACTTTGTAGGCAAATACCCAGAATCGAGAATGATCACATTCCTAACAATATGCATAAAATAAGAGATATAAACAAAATAATCTTTAGCGTGAAACTCCTACAGAAATAGGACGAGCACTCAAACTTAGCAATCTATTAAACCGACACCACTCTCAAAGCAGAGCAATACACGATAGCAATATGGAGCCAGGAAGAATTTATGACACGGGAGTGCCAGGGAGTTCCCACTCCCTGCACGTTGAGCTGCTAGTCATAACCACGGCCATAACCGAGTTCCTCAAACACGAGGAGGAATAAGCCATAGTGAGAACGGATAGCCAACATGCCTGCAAGCTTTTCTAAACAATGAACTACCCAAACACATCTGCAGCATTACAGAACGACATATGCACAAATAAGTGCGGCTAAAAATGAGTGTCGAATCGGTCCCAGAACACCAGGGACCGAGAAAGAATAGCCGAGCTCACGAGCTAACCCGCAAACCGAATCTTGGGTTCCCTCAGACATGGCCGTCAGGGCAAGAACATGAACCGAAATTGACAGGAAATAATCTACATAAAGTTAGAAAATACATTTTTAGGGATATACGCAAAGCCTCTATGTTTCTACCCTCGCCCCCATGTTCTCCTTCAAGAGAGAAAGCATCCCTCATGCGTAAAGCGCAAACACACACTTTACTTACCCCGCACTAAATTAATTAGATTAACAATGCTCCAGGTCGACCCATCTGTTCTCATTGCGGTGAATACCCCTGTAACAAACTACACTATAAGACTGCCACGCAGCCCACCGGAGTCGCTATCAGTCGCTTTCCCATCTTCCCCTCCACCTAATCCAAGCGGCTGGGAGGAACCGTCCCCTTCTCCTCCAGAGCTTCAAAAGCTGCGGTGGCCGCCCCTCGTTGATCAGATTCGGAAAGTGGTGGGCGACGGAGATCCGAACATAGTTACATAGGTCCGGGCCTGTGCTAAATATCGAGGAGCATTTTTTATTTAAATAAAAGTGTTTTCTCTCTCTCTTTCTCTCGAAGCGGATATGAAATAGCGTTTTATTCGAAAATTCGAATAGTTGCACACACCTAATTGTCCCAGCACTCGTCGTCCCTGTGCGTTTGATATCGCCGGCTAGAAGAACCGCACACACAAAATAAAATATGCCAAATTGCTAGGCAATTGTGTCGCATATGTGAAACTCTCTAGCGTCACAAAAGTTTATCGATACGCTGAGTTTCCAGACGCCTACGTTCAAGGCACTCTTCCTTACATAGTTTAACGCGTATCATGTGTAGACTTCAATGTTGTTCCTCGAATGAAACAATACTACCATTAATCGGGCTTATAAGCCTGTCGATCCTCCAGAGCTCTCAATACTTTCGAGCCTCTCTTCCTAAGTGCGCACTGGTGGTCGAGCTCCTCCTCGCCCACCTCACCCCTCCGGCCTACCCCTCTGGTCACACGACCTCCCCACTAACCAATCAGCGTCGAGCTCCTCACTCCTTTTCTCCCACCCGTCAACCAAACAGTGTCGAGTCTCGCGGCCACGCTTTTATCTGCGCTTCACGAAATGTCGAACACCTATAGCCATATAACGTTTAGCGTTAAAAGCTGTGACTCGTGGCGCATTCTCTGTGCGAGATTGATTTAGCCGGCGATAGCGCATGCACAAAAACGACGGGCGCCGCAACGATGCACTTTTGGCGACTCTTTATTGGCTCAATCTGATTGCAGCGTCGGCTGTGGTCGGATTTAAAGTGAAGCAGAGTATAGGGTATAGACCAACTCAGTTGTGGAACTCAGAAAAAGCTAACCTCCCCCCACGTCCTCTCCCCGGAGGCCACCATACATAAAGCCCCGCGATATATTTGCGTTTGTCTTGCAAGTAGCGCACGGGGATCGGTGGCCGAGTGGGCTAACGCACTCCAGCCCGGAGCACGTGGAGCGAAAGCTCGCACTGCAGAGGCCAAGAATCCTGGGTTCAGTCCCTACCCTTCCCCTTTCGATCTGGATGAGCATCATACGGGCGTGCGGTCGTGTATCACTTCTGCGTGGCGCACGTTAAAGAACCCAGGCTAGCGCTTGTACTGTATACCGGCTAAATTGTTTATCGACAGCTGAGAGACAAGTCGCCAGTTGAGACAGACAAACTTCGGGCTGTATAAACATATACAGAAACATGTTTTTTTTTTGTGCAAGTGTCGTTAAATTTGCCAGTACACGAGACCCTGTCTCGAGCGGCCCTTGGAAGCAAATGGTGGCGTCGCACTGAAGATAAGTGGCCCTACGAAAAGAATGGCGGCAGAGCGCCCGGTCGTGGCACGTGTTTTGCGCGTTTCTACAATTGCTGGCGGTACTTTAAAGCGTGAATTCTATCGAGCGACTTTATTCGTACATAAAACACATATCGAACTTCGAAGCCCCATCCATAGGCTGTGCTTCAAATTGGAATTTTGTGGTGAGGTTACGATGAAGCGCCATCTAGACGCTGTGATTCAAAGCCTGCGTAATCTGTAGAGAACACTTTCATTACTATAAATTCCCTAGCCATGGCTCTTCAAACGACGGGCGGCGTACTACCGCGGGCAATATGAGCTGAATCAGCCCTCCATGTTTCACCGGCTTACCTGTCAGTTAAAACAAAACAAAAACAAAAACAATCTTTGGTGCAGATCTGTTTTGGAACGCGAAAATTGGGCTTTAAACATTATACTCTTTAAGAGAACCATGAAGACGATTTTGAACTTGTTTTAGAAGAGGAAATTTTCCAACTCTCCAGGGACCTGGCCATGTGCTCAATCCTTTTATACAGTTCTATGAGGCTTTTTATTTCGTATAAAATAAATCAACAAAACCGAAACTAAAGTTTACCTTTCCCCCATATCGCCTTTCTTGTAACTGAGGTGACGTCAACAGTGAACCGTCGTTTTCAGTAGAAATTAGCGGTCATGAACGTAGATGGCGCGGTGAGCTGCAGCGCCGCTTTGTGGTTCAAGGGCGTTGTACCATATTGCGACTGCTAGCGGACACTTACGCTTCGTAGGCCACTTGTTGAGCTACTCCTTGAATGGGTTGCCACGCTTCACACGAAGTACGAATGACTCGGTGAATCGTGACTGTTTGTCGACGCTGCGCAGTCAAGCGCGTTCAAACACAACTGCTTATGGACCTTATTCGTTGTCGACATCGTTTATTATCAATAGTGTTGCGAAGGTTAGCAATCCCATTACGAAACACAATACTTGTTCCGTGTCTCTGTTACGTACCAAGTGAGAGAGAACACTGTGGCAGTCTTAACGCGAGCGCCTTCAGCTTTACTAACCCAAGACATGGCACAAGTGTGCACGTCCTTCTCGAGGAGGCTGGGCGCAAAAGCGATGGGGGTTAGCGCAGGGGCTTTTAACTACGTCCTCGTTCCCGCACATTCGCGCACAACACTTCAAGACACCACAGGTGCAGATAAGTCTCGTTGAATGAAAGGCTGGATGGATCTGCAAGAAAAATCAGGGCGTGCTAGACGAGGTCTGACAGAAGCCTTTACTTGGACTCAAAGGAGCGCCGGAAACTGCAGCACGTCAGCCTGGAACAGTTTCTGCAGCTTCCTTCAAGCATGGAACCAAGGATCGCGCGACAAAGCGTACTTTTTCTTCAGAGAAACAAAAAAAAAAAAACAATATTACGTTGTTGCCACAGTACAGGCTTTTCAAGCCAATCCCCTCCCAATACTGAAGAGCGAAAAACGCTCGGCAATTTGAATTTTCCGTTTGAGCAGACTGAAATTGTATTATCTTTTATTGCACTAAACCTTCCTGACAGTAATATATAATTTCTGCTGTTCTCCGCTTTAAAAACAAAATACAAAAAAAAAACGAATTTTCTAAACAACTCACGTTTGAAAATGAGAACTTACGGATTTCGTTCTCTTCCACCAATTATCTGACTAGCCTGAATTGATGTCATGGTCCACGTGACAAGAAAGCAGGACTTTTCGCAGTCCAGAGCGTCGCTGTCATCGGTTCCGGCATGATTATTGCTGGATTTGTTAAACTAATTAGTGCAGCGCGGAATCGCCACCTTAGGCTAAAACTTCGCCAATATTACCTAGAAGACACCTGGCACCTATTTCGATCGTTAAACTGAACTTCCAAATTGTGGTCATGTTTCCTTTGACAATTTGATATATGAGAAAGCTACAGGAAACTTTAGGCGTAGCATGAGTCCAGATCACGCGTTTCAGCCCATATCGCCTGGAGTAGTACCTTTGGGGGAGAAGGGGAGGGGGTTACTTCGCCTGAAAGCCGCATCTAAAGTAGAACTTTACACAACTGAGATAATCTCGTAATATTAGCTATCGCTTGAAGAAACCCTGTCTCACTCTGAACACCTTAAGGAAACACCAAAACGTTTGTGTATGAACCAACGTGGAGTTAAGCTTAAATATCTCATACAGTGTGAGTTATTGTTGTGAGTGATTGGTACATACGCCGAAACGAAAACCCATAGGAACGGGTACAAAATCATACCGAATTTTTTCCTCTCTGTTGTGCACTGCCGTTTCGCATGAAAATAAATGAAGTGCATGTCCGCCTAGAGGAAAAAGTTTGGTTTTTATTCGTAGAAACTTTCTGTAGAAAATGGTTTCAATGATAGTTTTACACAAAAAAACGCCCTCGTGACTAAGTTTAACAAACACGGGGCGTGGATTATCATGATGACACTTCTTCCTTCGTGATTGGTTCCTCGGCGTTCGTATCGGCTAAAGCTGCGATGTCATTGGCTACCGAACAACGATAAGACGCTTGGGAATCGCCTCCGGTCAATATTTGGAATCGCCTCCGGAAAGTATTGACCGGGCAACTCTGGGCAATATTTTCTAATTTTTAAACATTTCATCTTCATTGTACTCCCCATCTCTCACCCCTCATCTTCCCCACAAATGACGTAAGGTCCAGGTGGTGGAAAAATCATTAAAATACGTCTTAAACAAACAAAACTAATTTGGGATTACAACTGTTTCAAGTCATTCAGTGTCCCTGAATTGCAGCGTATATTTTGTTTAGATGTCGTGTGTTGTTTTATAAATATGACGGCTCAAAGTTCCGTTTCGGGCATCTACGCCAAAACAGAACTATCTGCTACAGTAGGATGGCAACGCAGACATCAGAGGTCCGCCAAGTGACGTCACAGTGGTGCTGCGGTACCCGTCGCCCAGTGTTGCTTATTGACGAAAAACTAACTGCTAAAGCGCAGCTGGTCACGTCTTTAAAATCGGCTGAGTTGAGTACGCGGGTTCATATTGACGTAATACATTTTTTTACGAAAGAGTTAGCACATATAAAGGACAGAACACAGACAGCTGTCCGTGTTCTGTCTTTTATGCGTAACTTTTTCTCAAAATATTGTACGCAATACCAACGCGCTCCTTAAAAGAAAAAAAAAAACAGTTGACTTAGCAGTTCGGCTGTGAACATATTTTGTGCAACAAAAACGATACCCGTCATTTCTTTTTGTTTCCTTTTCGACCGCAGCTACCCTTCGTGCGGACAGTGTCTTCACTCACCGGGCAAGAAAGTTTGGTTTGACAAGTGGCTCCATCTTGTGGGGGAATTTCGCAACTCTGATACGGCCCGCAGCTGCCGTCACTAGACCCGATCTCGAGCTCGAAACTGCGAGAGCCGTTCCGAACTGTGACGCCGCGCTCGTGTCCAGTCGCTCGGGACACGGCCTTCCCGAAATTGAGCTCTTCGGCCACCAGCCACGTGCTGACTAGCAGCCGACCGAGGCGCCTCCTGGTCACTGTACTCTGGCTATACACCAACTCGACCCGTTAACGTCACGCAAATGCGGTGGCGCTGCTGTCGCAACTGCGCATGCGCGGATGCATCAGGCGACTCTGGTTTCTGCGCAGGCGCAGAACCCACACCTGGTGTGGGCAAGAGCGGACTCGTTTGAAAACAGTGTGGCGCTGTATCAAGCATTCCACAGCTTTAACAGACAGGCGAAACATATGCCGTCACTTGGCTTTAGATGGATGATTTTATGCGGACGAAAGCTACTCCGAATGCCCAGAACGCATTCCACAACCCAGCAGGCAGAGGTGGCAGCGAGCAGAAAGAACTTTTTGGGATGGTGCATATGCAGCGTGTCCCCGTAAATATTTATTAGTGTTTCTTTGTCTTTTTAAAGAAGAATTCACGCGTCGCTGACCGCTCCTTTTTCTCAAATGTGTAGGGCTATCGGTTCGAAACAGATGTCAAAGTTTCAGAACAAGCCGCAATTTTACTGGAATGTTATGTGTTTCTTTTCTGTTTCTTATCTTAATGGGAAAATGGGGCCTCTTTTTTTCCCGTTTTCGGTAACTGGCCCCTTTGGGCTTCATGTATTCGAAAGCTTTATCAGCTGCCATCTTCCCATTGAAGGTTTCAAAATATCAATTGTAGCTTTAATAATAAGATAATGGGTAGTTTTGAAGCCTTCACCCATGGTTCGGAGCTCTAGCGCTACATTTAGTCGGAGAATGAGTGTTCGACAATAGGTAAATTACTTTTCAGAAAAAAAAAAGAAAGCCCTGTACCCTTTTTTTTAGGGGGGGGGGGGGGGCATTTTTTGTATATGTGAAGTCACCTCTTGGCGATAAACTATACTCCGTTGACCCAGAAGCTTAGAGTAGGGTCCGAGCTACGCGCTCCTCGGACCAGATATGACGTTTTTCAGGAAACATTCTCCACTTAGTTTCCAGTACCGTGTGAATAACGACCCTCTACAAATGGTTTCTACGTACAAACATCTTGGAGTGCGCTTTTTCTCCGATATGAAGTAGAATGCACACGTTGGTTCTATTGTTCGGAATGCCCACGGTAAACTGGGTATCTGGAATGCAGGCATGCTTCGTTTGATTAAAAAATCACAGCTACAAAAACCTTGATTCGACCTGTTCTCGAAAATGCCTCCTAGGTATGGGACCCCCACACGCGTGTAATATTAACAAGTTAAAGGAGTGCAGTACGCATTGCGATTCATTTACAATAAATTAAAAAAGAAAGAACGAATCTGTGACGTCACTGTACGAGAAAGCTTAGCTAGACTTATTTTCCTCAAGGCGCCATACAGCGAAGCTATAGTTTTTACACACTTTACTACATGGCGATTTCAATTATTGATGCTTCAAAATAATTAACCCCGCGACTGGTCCGAGATACGCGAAGCTTGCACAATAGGGTGCTGGTTCCGTATCTTTGTCGTACTGACTCTTTTAAATTTACTTTTTTTTCCACGGACAATCGAAGAGTGGAACAGCCTTTTCTAAGTACCCGTGAAAATCGCCATCAGTCGAATTATTTATAAAAAGAAAATTGAAAGGCTGTTTGTAAAAAGTTGACTGTATTGTTTTGTTTTGCAGTTTGTTGCTTTTTTATATTCTCAATGCGTATTCCTTACATTTCGATATTATCTTGCATAAGTTCGTGTGCAGTAAATCTACCGACCGCTCCCGCCACAACTTCCAAAAGGAGGTTAGCAGAATTAAAAAAAAAAAAAAGTTAACAATAAACGAAATATCAACCGCCTCTCCTTCATCTTCTGACCCTGATCACTGCGAGCGGTTATGGGCGGGAGCGTGGTCACGTCGAAAACGATACACGTGCGACTGCTCCAACAATTAAGCACGTTGCCTTAGCCGCTTTGTCAGGTCAGGGGTGAACGGAGCATCGTGTGCAACGCGCGACATTCATTAGTTGCAACATATACGAGGTGGGAATAAAAATCATGGCAAGTGCACCATTTTCAAGGCGCAAAGTTACTGTTTTATGTGCCCTCCAGTAAACAAATCTATGCAATGTCTCACACTGATTTTATAGACTGCACCGCACGTTTTACCAGCGTGGCTTCGAACTTTATTGCAATCAGTTTGAAACTCGTGGTGCTAGTTCTAACTGCACTCCTCTGTCCTGGTTGTAAAGCAAGCCCGCGACACGCAGAAATAAAAAAAAAAACACAACTATAATATATTTATTTTGCTAATTTGTTACACATTCACTAAACAGACATACCAAAATCGCACGCTTCTCATTAAACCTTCGTGATTTCTGTTTTAGGTCAATGCCTCCGTGGTAGGTGCAGATCCGGGGGTGGTCAAAAGGGACAAGCAAATAAACATTGGTTGAAGAATGTCTTTTCTGTGTTTTGTTTTGTGTGGGAATCCAACTGTCTCAAATGAGGCAGCGAAAGATCCTGGGCGTTTTGGTAAGTTCTGAGCATATGTCATAGTTTCCTCGGTAAGCTAAAACAAATTTTCTAAAAGTAAGCTTTTGAAAATGCAATCTTTGCAAGAGATAGCAACAAAAGCAGTTCCAAATATGAATTTATGCCTGGGAATGCTGCACTCATGTAGCTTTATTTTCGCTTCAATCCGAGGGTCTGCAATCTGACAGGCTTGCATATCCATGTACCGCGTGAATCCAATGGAATGTGAACCTTTTGGAGCAACCGCATAACTCGGCTTCGGAACGTACCGGATGAAGATTTTGTACAAAGGTTGCCGAAGATGATTTATTTTGTGCACACAAATAACAGAACCGGTAGAAATAAAAATAGAACTCAGGCAGGGTTTGTACTACATTGCCTCTGCTTTTAATGTATGCCTGAATCGATCCTGAAAAGGATTAAAAAGCGCAATTTAGGTGTTTTATGTGTCATATATAGAGAGAGTGACAATATTAAACCAAGTTATACCAGGAATGTTCTGCGCAGACGACATTGCACTGTTAGAACATAGCCGGGATAGGTTACAGAAGCTATTAAGTTCTGTGTAAAGGAAGGAGACTCTCACGGCCTGAAATTTCGTAGCGACAATCAGGAATAATTCTTATAACGATAAGAATGGCAACCCACCGAAAATTCAAGACGTTTTAATAGGAACGCGTAAAGAAGATTAAATAGGATGGCTGACTGAGGGAACGCAATACTTAGAAGAGGAAGAAAATATGTTGAGGAAAGAAAATGTAATGCAGGAATTATAGGCCACTATGGAATTAAAAATATATATATATATGTTAGGGGACTATGGAAAGGAGTCTTGGTGCGGGGCTTGTCTTTTGGCAATGCGGTATTATGCATAAAACCTGAGGTCCAGTCAAGTTTAGAGACCCGGCAGAGTATCGTGGGTAGGACTAGCACTGGGCCCGCATGGGAATGCACCAAATGAAGGAGTGCAGGGAGACATGGGCTGGGCATATTTCGAGGTATAGGAGCGATGCATGGAGTACGTTTAAATTTTAAGAAAGGCTAGGTAGAATAGAGGTTTGCACGATGGACGAAAAGGTTGATAAGCACCTATATATGAAAAGTCTGAACAATAAATAGAAAACCAACAGCCCGAAAACTTAAATTCAAATACTAACAATGAAGTGCTGGGGCAGAACACACTACCTTTGTGATAAAGGAAAGTTAAAAAAAGTCAAGGAAAAAAAAATGAAAGCCGTTACAACTCCCTGTCACGCCGAATTAGAGCGCAGCTCTTGAGGAGGAGGGGAAGGACCGGGGGGGGGGGGGGTCACGTGACCTCGGGGGGTGGGGAGTGGAGAAAATTTTCCGCTAAATTTAGCGGGGAAACTTTTCTGCTAGATTTAGCAGGAAAATTTTTCCGCTAAATTTAGCAGGGAAAATTTTCCGCTAAATTTAGCGGGGAAAATTTTCCGCTAGATTTAGTGGGGAAAGTTTTCCGCTAAATTTAGCGGGGAAAATTTTCCACTAGCGGGGAAACTTTTCCGCTAGATTTAGAGGGGAAAATTTTCCGCTAAATCTAGCGGGGAAGATTTTCGCTAGATTTAACGGGGAAAATTTTCCGCTAAATTTAGCGGGGAAAATTTTCCGCTAAATTTAGCGGGGAAAATTTTCCGGTAAATTTAGTGGGAAAATTTACCCACCATGCACCGCGCGGTTATGCCGACGGCGACGGCGACGCCGACGCTGCTCAAGCCGGAAACGGGCGCCTAAGAGCGGGAAAATCCCCAAGGTCACGGACCACAGGTCACGTGACCGGGGGATCACGTGACCTGTGAAGGGTCCGTGACCCTGTGGGGTCCACGTTACCTGGTGGTGTCTCACGTGACCTCGTGGGGGGCAAGGTGGACCTGTGGGGGTCACGTGACCTGCGCTCTAAAATGTGCGAGGAAAAATGCAGGAAACATCACCCTTAACTATGTATAGAGAAAGAAAACAGGAAATAAGGAAGGGACCTTGATACGATATTTGAGGCTAGAAGCAGGGGTATTGAGAACTAGGACAGATAGGACAAAGCACGAGGAAAATCGATACGCCCGGTGTGCCGTCTGCCAAGGTGAAGAGGAGACAATGGATCATGTGGTGTTGAGGTGTACAGGGCTTGCTCCCACCCTCCCTGAGGTGGCGACGGGTTTAGCCGGAATGCCGGGGTTCGCAGACGAGAGTGGAAGAATAAAGAGGTGCCTTTTAATAACAAAGAGAAGATTGGAAGGTCAGTGGAAATCATCCAGGGAGAATCGAATAACTTACAACCAGCTAACACACCTGGGGACAGGCGGGACAAAGGAAAAATAGTACTCCCCCCCCCCCGCGTGGCTCCGGCTCAAAGTCTCAACCCAGTCTACCAGTGGGCCCGGCGCAGGGGTAACGCCGACTAGGCTTGACCAAAGGAAAATTGTCGACTCCCTCGCTAAGTAGAAGAGGAGGGGGTGATGTTTTTAGTTTTTTGCAAGGTCCCCCAAAGGTCATCCTGGTCATCCCCGCACATCCTAGTGAGGGTTACAAAATTGCTGAGGGGAATCAAATTCGGCCTAGAAGGGCGAAGGGAGGAACCATACTTTGGGTTTTTAGTTTATAGGCAAGGTCGCAAGCTACCGCCCGTTATGAAGGGCACAGCCGTTAGCATCCATTCATCCATTCAAATCCTGTTTTAATCTAAAAATGTAAAGAAAACCCCAAACATTTATGTGGATTAACTTGGAGATTAGCTTAAATGCATTATGCAGAGGGAATGGTTGTTGTGGATGACTGGGACATGTGGTGAGACGAAATAATGAAAAAAGTTGCTACAGAGTCCTACCGACTTCCTTGTCTCTCTGCAGTGCACTGCCTTTTGGCCTCGACATAAGTAAAGTCTTTACCCTAATTCTTTAAGTAAAGTGTGTGTCCGCCTAAAGGAGGCGCTTGGTTTTTAGTCGCAGAATCTTTCTTGGTAAGGTATTTCGGTCATATGTTCACACACACAAAAAAAAAATATCGTCACTGACAGCTTAATAGACGCAGACCGTGACTTATCTAGTTCGCAAATGCTTCCTTATGCGGAGCGCAAGTTCGTCTGCTTCATTTGCAGGGGTTCTTGTGACCTCGGAACGCCCGGAGCCCTGATTGGCTGTGATTGAAGAATATTGGGTAGACGACAAGGCAGCTTGCTTTGAGGCCTACCCACTATCCTTCAATCAGAGCCAATCAGAGCTCGGCGTTTTGACGTCACCAGAACGCCTGTAAAAGAAGCAGACGAACTTGCGTTCCGCATTGGTTCCTCGGTGTTTGTTTTGGCTAAAGTTGAAGTCTGATTGGGTGCGGAAAGATAATGAGATTCCTGGGAATCGCCACGTCCTGCGTTTCTTAAACTGTGACTGACTCTAATGCAGTCGCTGACAGCTCACAAAAACACTAGAATGAAAAAAGGCTTCTTTTGTGTAAAAGGCCTAAACAGGACAAATATATATTAGATGGTTTTGCTGCGAATTTTATTTCTGTGAATGTTGTAAAAACAAAACTGATGTGTTTTCGAAATCCACACAAAAAGATTCTAATATCTCAAAATTTGTGCTTGCACTCGGTATAGTGTCTGGATTGTAGATGTAAACCTTTAGCATACGATAGTGCAGTTCAATATTTAGGCGTCTTTGTTGACGAACATATGCTGTGGAATACGCAGGTGGAATCTCTTGTAAAAAACCTACCAGTCATATCTGCGTATTTATATAAACTAAAAAGTATGTGCAGCTTGAAGATAAGATTACTTGTGTTTAAATCTTTGGCGGAAGCTGCATTACGGTACTGTATTACACTGTACGGTCACTGTTCAGTGTTTAAAGCATGAGCGATAGATAGGATACTAAGACACATGGTAAACGACATATCATTAGGAACTTTATATCAAGTATTGGAAACTCAAGAGAAAGCTAAACAGTTGGGCATTTTGTTTTTTAAAAGATTTTTTACATAAGTAGCAATAACAAATAATGATTTCAGTAATTCCTACAAAACTGCCGTAAATAAATATAAAGATTTGAGACGAACTGAAAGGTACGTCATTGCGAAAATACACACACAGTATGGAACGAAACATAGAAATCATTCCATTCCATTTTTATTTAAGGAGCTTCCAGAGTCCCTTATGAATGCAACATCCACTAGGGTTTTGAAAAGAAAACTAACGAATTGATGTGAAACATCTGAGTTGTAAAAATCGTAGCCTGACTGTTGTAAAAAATTCTTCCTTATGTTTCAATGTTTCATGAGTAGACTTGGTTATCAGTGCCTATGTTCATGCCCTAATGTGCTCCTTTATTTTTTTTGCGAATTTTGTGCTCCTTTTATTGTTACGCACTATTTTTTTTTTTTGTGCCGCGGGGTGTTTTTTTTAAAGATACATTTCATTTGGTCGCATGGCCCCACATACAAGCAGAATGCCGCTTTTGTGTTCCACCTTTTTATTTTGTATGACTTCATTTGAAATAAAATTGAACTGAATATATATATATATATATATATATATATATATATTCAGTTCAATTTTTATTTCAAATGAAGTCATACAAACAAACGTTATATATATATATAATATATATATATATATATATATATATATATATATAATATATATATATATATATATATATATATATATAATATATATATATATAACGTTTTCAAGAAAAAACAAGTTGAGCGAGGTTTGCATTGTTAGACGCAATCAAAGTGGTGGTACCCCTGCTCTAGAACTCGCTTGGCGCTTAACTTGCTAAGCACCTTTTGTCGGGTTTCATTGGTTGGAGAGATGATGATTGCCGTGTAAAATGTTCGTTGTAAAATTGTTTCTCTTTGCCGTGGCAGTCTTCTATTCGACCTCTTTATGTTTGAGAAACAAACGATATAGACAGAGTCAATATTGTTTCCAAAAATATCACGACATCTTCTTTTTCTGTTTTGGTTTTATACCCTAACCAACATGGCTGCCGGCGTTTGTGGCCAGCGTTTGACACACTGCGTAGATCGATGAGCTCGAATGTTTTTAAGGAGGGCGAGTCGCCTCGCGTTCAGTGAGAGGTGTTTAGCGGAAGAGGCCCTTAATCAACGTAGTTTACATCAAACAACAGTCGCAAGTACACTCTAAGAAAAGTGAGCACCCCCCCTAGTCATCATGCGTTTTGACGGCTGTAACTACCCCACAGGCTTACTTAACTACCCACTTGGCTCGAGCTAGAGCACTATATAGCTCCTTCGGAGCACAGTAGCGCAATCTAGAACGCCACCTTTCGGCGACTAGTGGTGAACGCCCGGAGGTTCCAACTCCGATCAGAAATGCATGGGGAACGGGAGAAAACCGCTGTTTCTTCAATATTGTGGGGATGTACGGAACGTCAATAGTTTTCGACATAATAAAGGAACATTTTAGAATAACTTGCGCTGAGTTGCGTGCCATGTAAGGGCGTAATTGTTTTTAAAAAGTTGCCTGAGCGGCTTCACGCAGCAGACGACGCGGCGACGTCACGGAGACGTCGCACCGTCCACGTGACCCGCTCCGGCCAACCCAGAAAGTCCATCTCCGCTGCGTACAAAAATCGTCTGCTTCAAACGCCATTGCCTTGGAAATTGCCTTCTCAAAATTTTCACACGCCTCCCATATTATGAAAACTTTGAAAAAGTGTTTAGTGCTTTACCAACTCCACGACAGACTGGTTTCAAAAAGTGTGAACTTGGCGTTTATTTTGAATCAGCCGTGTTGAGTCGATCTCCATGTATTCTCCCATAGGGCGGGCCGCCTCCTGGAACCCTGAGTACCACGTGACTCGCGCCGCGCTGCTCTGTCGGCCATGTTGGCGGCGAAGCACGCGGATCAAAGGATTGCGCTACTCTGCTCCGTAGGAGCTTTATAGTGCTCTAGCTCGAGCCATTGAGCGTTACCACCCTGTTGGCAGGTGACAAGCATGGGGTAGTCACGTTTTATAAACTCTTCAATGAACATTCAAGTGCATGCAGTCGTTCAATAGTAAAAGTCACTTCAAAAATCTCAAAAAGTACTTGAAACTTGTTTTCTTTGTGCGTTGGTTACCATTTATTCAAATTTGAACCGGTCGAAACAGGCATCTGGCTCAGTTCGCCTAAACTTGCAGAAAACAAACATTGCCAAAGAGTACAGGCAACCTTGGTAGGCACTTACTAAAACCCGAGGCAGATAAAAAGTATCGCGGTTGTCCTTTTTGGTTCCGTCGCGGGTTTTACCATGTACAGCAGTAAACATCTGGCAGCTGGCGTCGTGCTCGAGGAATTTAACCAAATCTCTCGAAAGGCACAGGAAGCTACGCACGGGCGTGAGTTGACGTGAATGTTCGCCGGACGAGATATTGTCGTCTTTTATTGTGCAGTTCAGTAAAGAGCGTGCTCTCATTAAAGGTGTGATCGGTCAGTTTTGTGTGCAGATCAGTTGCAAATGGCCTCCTTGGTTCCGCCGAACTTGCACGCCTGTCATACCCATTTTTTTTTTTTTTTTTTGCTTTCAAGTGCAGTGAAATATGAAGCATTGAACACCACGACTGAGGCCGGACAGGACGAACGTACGCAAATATCTAGGATCATGTCCGTGTATTTCAGTATTTTTCTGTCTCGGGATATATGATTCGCCTTCACTGGCTCATTTGGCACATTTCATCGAGCATACTCAATAAAAAATGCTTCAAACAAGTGTGTGTCATCCCAGGTGGAGTACTTTGAAGGGGACTAGGATTTCAGGCCTTCCGGCATGCGTTCCTTTTACCTATATAAAAGATTCCAAGTAAATTTCCAAAAATAAGGCGTTGGCTAACATACAAGTGCTATTTGTGTAGGATAGTTTAGCTTAGATAATTTAGCATGCGTCTTTCGCGTTCATTGCAGGTGAAGGCACGGGCCCGAAAGCGGCAATAGACCCTTTCCGAAATTCAGTCTGGCCACTTTGATCACTATCATCATCTGTGGAACGGCATCTGTGCCATACCAATGGCGGCCTTCTAGTGACTGAAAAAGGAAGACGTTGCTCCTAAGCGAATGTTGCGAGGCCTGTACATTCGGGGGGTCAGTACGACGCGATATAGGTCGCGTCGTACGGGTCAGTACGACGGGTCAATACTGACGGGTCAGTACGACGCGACGAACACAAGAGCTACGCAAGCGTTTATTTCTATAAACGCTTACTTCTATAACTCTAATTTCTATTTCTATAACTCAGATTCAGTCATTCTGTGGGCGGCACACAATGGGCTTTAAAGCACTTTGGTGTATAGAAATTTCTCGGGGCATCTGAGTGGGTTGGAGCTTTGTTCAGAATGCAGGTTCTTGGTCACCATCGAACTGAAAGTGATCGAGAAATAGCTCACACTGAACAATTACTCGCGTGCCGTTGACTTGCGAAAGTGACGGTGCCGCTACAAGTTCATTTCCGCCATTGATATGGCAAAACCTAAACTGCTTTACAAACCACCAGATGGCACTGAATTTCGGAAAGGGTCTATTCTGCACTGTCCTCTTGGCGCGAGCGCGAGTGCATAGAACGCATATTTGAAAGACACGCGCTTGAGCAGAAACAATTGTAGCGAAAAGGAGAAAACTGAAACAACGCTTCGGGCAGGACCGGCGGACGGGCTTCGCTAGAATCACCTGCGCGTGCTCAGTGTACTCAACCTGTACTCAACCGCCGCTGAAGTCATTCGGATATGTAAAAAGAGAAAAGAAAAGGCATCAGCGTGTTCAGAAAGTTGTGATTGCAGAAATTTGTTTCGATAATTAATACAATTAATTAAACGGGCTTCCGTATACTTGAAGTTTAGGCTAGCGAGAAAACGAAACTGATCAAAACGTGACGTGTAGGGACTATTCAAATTTATTATAACCTGCAGTTCACTTTTGCAATGGATTACATTAGGGATACGAGCGCTTTCCTGAGGGCAGTAGAGGAAAATATTATAAACGGGTCAATCTTGCACAGTCTTTTCGTATTTATGCAAAATATGACAGTGGTCACCATCCTAATCGGTCACAGAAAATACAGCTGTATATAAGCTGGTGGTGTCGACTAGACGTGTGTATAGGAATGTAGAGTGTCAATATCTGATGTTGTACCTTGTGCTGTTTGTGAACGCGTTCAAGTATAGGCCGGCACGCGGCCCTGACGTCACGCAGCTGCGGTGGCGCTGTCGACGGCACTGTGCAGGCGCAGACGCTTCATTTCACGCGAATTGGGTTTCTGCGCACGCGCAGTGCCCACACCTGGTGTGGGCAAACGCGGGCTTGTTTGTAAACAGCGTGTCGGTCTATAAAATCCTATGGTGTCTGTATGTCGCGTATTTGAAAAAAGTGTGGTGTGGAAAATGTACGTACGTACATGTCTGGCGAGGCGCCCGAGGCGCTAAAAGCAAAGACTGCCCATTTCTTTTTTTGTTAGTTTGAGCGCTGTCCGTTAGGTGGCGCGTGTCACCGCCCATTTCAAAGAGTTGCGTGTTTATATGTCTACTTATTTGAGTGGAGGTGTTTCATGGCTCCACGGAGCAGCCTACGAAGGGTTCGGTTCTCGGCCTCTCGTCCCAGTGGGATCAGTCCCATAGCCAGTTGAATGGGCGACCCGTGCGGTGAATAGCGCCAAGTGCGTGCACAGACGCGGTGAGGATTACCAGGGACTTGAAAGTGGATAACGAATGCTAACAGGTGAGCAGGAGCGTTGAACGATCGGAACCGACGCCGCTTGAATCGGTGATGCTTCGCCTCGCCGCTGTCAACCGAAAACGCCGGATCACTTGCGGCAAGCACAGCAAGCAGATGCTCTGTTCAATAAAGACATCATTCCATGCGTCGCTATACGATTCCTTCTTTGAATGTTTTCTGGCCGCGAAGTAAATGCAGCTGGCCGCGCGAAAGCAGTCGCGGACAAACCCCCTCGAATGCCCCCACTCACATCGTCGCCCCTACTCGTAATAGGTGCGGTGCCGGTGCTTTGAGGCGCGTTTTGGAGTGCTTTAGTGCGCACGAAAGGCAGCGAACGGGCGTACGCACTTGAGAATCGTATTTTAGCAAAAAGCAGTCCAGCTCGCTAGGCCTTACTCGTATTGTTCCACTGTCGCTTGCCAGCCGCCATGTTGCTTTTGGGGGTGCTCACTGTGACTACTTGGTGATTGCGTGCCGCGTGACTACCCATTAGGTCGTTAGTATAACTAAGGGGGGGTAGCGATATTTGTGACGGCTTCGGACTACCCCAAAAGTAGTCAGAAGCGACTACCCTTTTGACTACCCTTTTGTTGAGACTGTACACGCCGTTTTCAGCGCTATGCAGGTGCTTGTTTTCGTAGCCGGACTGGCCTAAGCCAATAGCGTCCCACGTCAAATATTTTGCTCGATCTGGCTTTATTTGCTCGTTTGCGCGTTTCGATGCTGAATACATAGGGAGTCTTTGTAGGTTATTTTCGTCGTCCAGCAACGCTCTCCGCAACCCGCTCCGATAGCCGGAACTCTGCAGTCAAGGCTATCGGCGCGCAGGACCAGTAGCGGCTTTTCGTTGCGGAGGGATTAGCGGAGGGGGACACGCGGTCTACGAAAATTCCCTAATGTGTCGGTTCCCGTAAAACTGGCTCCGCTACTCTGAGAATCGTGCGGCTGTCGTCATTGCGACCAATACAATACAATACAATACAATTTATTTTCTTTTTTCAATACATTTCGCTCTGTACCCACGTAAGCCAAGAAGGCTTGTGTGTGGGACGCGGCACGTGACTAACAACCAGACGATTTACAGTTTTAACTCATTCTATGAGTTTAAACAAACCAAACAAATTTTAAGAAAAAAAGCGGTTCATACACACGTGCACTAAAACCGGTGGAACGGGCCTCTATTATGTACATACTGCTATTTAGTAATATATCTCAAAGCGTTGTTTTAGTAATCAATATAGTAATTCATACAGTGGTTACGGTCGTATGTTGGTACTTTTACTAATTCGCACATTGTTTAATTTTTCTGTTCATTAATCCATATTCTTGCCATTTTTTTCATTGCTTGTGGATATTTGCACTCAATCAGCTCCTCAGGTAGTTGGTTAAAAAGTTTAGGCACATAATAATTTCTTGTAGCCTCTCCATACTTTGTCTTTATTAATGGTTCAAAATATTTCCTATTTGGTCGCAATGTTCTTTCTTTAATAATTTCTATTTTGTGGTAGTTGGTTAAAAAGAATTATGTGATTATGTCATATTTCAATTGATCCCTAAAATAAAATACGCCTATTTCTTTACGTATATCATCTATTAAATCGCTTCTTTTTTTTGATTTGGTGACCCATTCTTCTGAATATCTGTTTTTGGAGAGTTTCAACTTTTCTTTGTAGGTATTTAGCACATTGCCCATATACAGTGATTCCATATTGTATTACAGATTTTCCTAGCGAGTTATAAATCATTTTAAGTACAAAATGGGGGACCATATCCTGAATGTGAAACATATATGCCATCAGTGTCCTTAATTTTTTGCAAACTTGCTCTATGTGTGAGTCCCATTTAAGATGTTGGTCTATATACATTCCAAGGTATTTTACATTTTTTACATATTTAATTGCTAGGCATGAACAGTTATTACAATTTGTATCGTG
The DNA here is from genome assembly GCA_013358835.2 of Ixodes persulcatus. Lineage (NCBI taxonomy): Eukaryota > Metazoa > Arthropoda > Arachnida > Ixodida > Ixodidae > Ixodes > Ixodes persulcatus. The sequence continues at coordinate 27,511 of JABSTQ010010421.1, forward strand.
CATTTTAATGGGTATTTCAGTTAATAGTATTTTTCTAGGGTCTATAAAGCACATTATTTGAGTTTTTGAAGTATTTACGATAATCTGATTTTTACAGTACCACTGAAAAATATTGTGAATGTCTTCTTGTACTTCTCGAACGGCAACTTCATAATTTTTGTGGGCGTATACAATTACTGTATCATCAGCAAACTGGAATAATTTGCTTGTTAGTTTTACTTGCGAAATCTCATTGATATATAAATTAAACAGTAGAGGGCCCAGAACTGTACCTTGCGGTACTCCTTGTTTTACTCTAATTGTCCTACTATATTTAGATCCTAGTCGCACTATTTGATACCTGTCTAGAAGATAATTTTGTAACAAGTTATGTACTTTTCCCCGAATCCCTATGCTGTACAATCGATCTAATAAAATAGAGTGATTTATCGTTTCAAAGGCCCGTGTAAAATCTATAAAAACGGCTAGTACATATTTTGTACAGTCAAGATTTTCATATACATAATCAAAAAAGTTTTCCAAAAGATCTGAAGTTCCCATTTTTTTCTTTGAAACCATATTGCGTGTCAATTAATATATTATGTTTCGCGATAAAACTCCGAAGTATTTTATTGATGTATTTTCCATTATATAATTAACTACTGGGAGTATACAAACGGGTCTATAATTAAGTAATTTATTTTTCTCGCCCTTCTTATATATTGGCCGAACAATAGCAGTCTTCAGTTTTTCAGGAATGATACCACTTGAGAATATGCAGTTATATCGCTGGATCAGAACTGGTTTTATTATATGGATGTGGAATTTAATGTCCCTTGCCCTTATTTGATCGTATCCGACTGCTTTATTAGTTTTGATTTGCCCCACAATTTCGATTAGGTCGTTCTCAGTCATCTCTGGAAGAAAAAGTGAATCACAGATTCTGATTTGATTAGGTTGCTTTTCTGTTGGCATAGCGCAAAGTTTTTCAATTGATTGAACATATTCTGTATTGAATTCATTTGCAAGCGTTTCCATATCATGATAATTCATATCATATCATGGTTTCAGTACTGAGAGGAAAACTACACATGCAAGAATTTGCGAGCCACATGGCTGGAAGAAATCGGGTGTTTGCCTTGCGTTAGGTTTTTCCAAGTATGTTACCGTCATTTAGCTTCGGAAGGCGCTTAGCTCTCAGTTTTTGAGCAGTGCACCTGGCTTGCTAAAACGAATATTTTAGGTCGCGTTTTAAATGTCCGTCATGACGCTCACCCACCTTCTTCGCGGATGCCTTGCTAAAAACTGGCTAGAAAGGTAAAGCGGGAAGGATCGCATTTTTATTTTGTTTCCATTTTTTAAGTCCTCTCGGTCGCTTATTAGCGCACATGGAAAGGCGCTGATTGACACTTGAATTGAACCATAGCCTCCTATATACTCACAAAGCCTGGCAGATCGCCACGAGAAGCGGCCGCCGAAATGGAAAAGGTTGAGGGCACACAACGGATGAGAGGGGAGCCGCGTGACTGGCAACCCGCTGCGGCGAGACGCCGAAACACACTTCTTCCGAGCGAACAAGTGTGTTTCGGGTTCGTGCCGCTGCAAAAGCTGTGCGCTGAAGTTCAGGTTCCCCGGGAAAGGGCTCTTTGATGCTCTGTGCTACCAGATCCTCGCGCTTAAAATCTGTGACCGGGCACTCTAAGGCAGGCTTTGTGAGAATAGAGGAGGTTATGATTCAATAGGTGCTCGTGCACGATAGAAAGTATTTGGTGGAACGATAGAACGCCGCTTTCATATTGGCGTCTTCCAAACGTTGTAGAAGTTTTTAGACGGGGGCAGGATAATAGACGCACAAAAGCGAAAACGGGCACCGACGCGCAGCTTTCATGCCCACGTCTTAGGGGAATCGCAGGCTACCATAGGCAGTGGTGGAATAGCAGACGATGCCAAGAAGAAATTGGTGTGTGTATGCTTGTAAAACCTAAACGTAGACTTAGTCTGCTTCAATGGGCGACTTGCCTCTCAGCTGTAGATGAGCAATTTAGCCAGTGCGGTACAACCACTAGCCTGACTTCGTTAACGTGCACCACGCAGCAGTGGTACACGGCCGCACGCCGGTACGATGCTCATCCAGCTCGAAGCGGGCCGGGCCCGAGGATTGAGCCCAGGATTTCCGGGTTCTGCAGCGCGAGCTTTCGACCCACGTGCTCCGAGCTGGTATATGCGCTAGCCCACTCGCCCATGTCCACTCGATGATGCCGGAAGGCTGCCGCGGGTCTACTCGCTCGTCTAGCAGGCGGTGTCAGACGCCAGATCTAGACGCATCGGACGCCGCGGAAGGGGGATACTAGGCTTCTTAGCGTGTTCGGCCGAGCAGCCAACCCAATCCAGTAGTAATGCGCGGGGCCACTGGTCTGTAGGCGGGGCAGAGAGCCGGCCGTGACCTCCGCCTAGATTGCGTCTGACGACGTAAATATTGCGCGATATAAAACGATTTGCTTCGTGGAAAATCAAAAACAAAATACGTGTCCCATCAGTGTTCCTTCAAGAAACGCAGGGAGTGGTGAGCCGTGAGCATCTTGTTATCTTTCCGCAGCCAATGCTGCTGTCGGGACTGCACATGCGCGAACACTTTACGCGACTGGTTTCTGCGCACGCGCATGAGAGCAGTCGCGCAGACATGAGAGCAGTCTGGCGGTGTGCGAAGGGTTCCAAAGCTTAAAGGATCTGTGCAACGATTTTAACGTTGAAGAATTGGCATCTTATACTTTTGACATTGTTTATCTTGTCACAAAGTACAGAAAGCACACCTCCTTCCTTCGAAATGTTGCGATTCTGCCGCGTAATCGCAAAGCAAACATTTGAATATTCCCCGACCTGCAGCCGCGAGCGGCGGCCATGAGAACCACGCAGCATGACGTCAATGGGGGACTTGTAGAAAGACAGCAAGTTGTGCGAATACCTGCTCGATAAAAGGCAACGTTTCTATAAATCTTGTCGTTCCAACATAAATATAAATGCGCCCAAAACCTGGTATCATCGACAAAACTTTTATTATACGAAGTTTTAGGGGCGCCATCTATCCTAGGTCCGCAAAACCGTCAGCTCTATCTGCTACCGCGAACAGCCGCCAGAAGCCGTAGGGGGAGGGATCTTAGAAGGGGGACGGGGGCAACGCCGGACGTGGATGACCGGACCCGGATGAGACTTTCCTCCTTTCGCCATATTGTTCGCGCGGCGCCACCACGTGGTCACGCGGTCGCGAGCGGATGAGTTCTCGCTGCTCATTGAAGGCTACGGAGAGAGAGAAAGCTTCACCGGAGCCCCGGGCGACCCCCATTGACGTCATAGCGCACGTGACTCGGAAGATGATGAAGGAGTTGAGAGGTGCCAAAAACCTTAATCTTTGTCCATTTTTAAAATAAAAACCGGGACATGCAGGTAAAAGTGTTTTTTGTTCTTTATTTCACAAAGGTCGAGACACCAACTCCTAAATTATTTAAGCAAAGCACTGAAATTGTTGCTCAGCTCCTTTAATACTCCGGCGAAATATATGCTGTCACGTGACTTTAGATGCGTGCGCAAAAGCTACTCCGCATGCCCAGAACGCGTTCCGCAACCGGGTAGGCAGAGATGGCAGCGAGCAGAAGGGGATTCTTGGGATGGTGCATATATACGGCGTGTCCCAAGAAATAATCGACAGGGTTTATTTGTTTTTTTACCATTAAGATAAATTATGCATCGCCGAACACTTCTTTTCCTCGAAAGGTTTGCCCTAGTGGTCCGAATGAAATCCCAACGTTTCGGAACTAGCTGTTATCTTATTCAAGTTGTAAATTGTTTTCTTGTAAATTTTATTGGGAAATCGGGTTCCCTTTTCTCCCGTTCTTGGTAACTGTACCCTTTGAGCTCTATGTATTCGAGAGTTTTGCCAGCCGCCATTTTCCCATTAAAGGTTTCAAATTATCATATGTAGCTTTTTAATAAAGTAATGGTTAGTTTTAAAACTTTGGCCAATTGTTCGGACCGCTAGTGCTACATTTAGGAGGAGAAGGAGTGTTCGGCGATACGTACTTTACTTTTGCAGCAAAACAAAACAAAAAAAAAAACGCGGAGATTTTTTTTTTTTTTTTTTAGGAAAGAAGGGGGCCATTTTGTATATACCTAAAATCACCTTTTGGCAATACACAACAGTCCGTTAACTCCTAAGCTGACAGTGGGGTAGGAGCTACGCGCTCATCGGGCCACTCAACTGCCTCCCCTTCATCACGTGACCCTAGTGTTCATTGCACGTGGTTATGGGCGGGAGCGTGACCGCGGAAAAAAAGATAGACTTATGACTGCTCCAACGAGCACGTAACCTCCACCGCACTGTCAGGCTAGGGGTGAACGGAGCATCGAGTGGGACGCGCGAAATTGATTTGTTGGGAGTTATTCAAAGTGGGCTTAAAGATCACGGCAAGTGCATCATTTCGAAGGCACAAATTTACTGTTTCATGTATCCTCCAGTAATATTGTATCGTACTGATTCTATAGACAGCACCCCACGTGCCTCCTGGGTGGCATCGAACTTTATTGCAACGAGTTTGAAACTGTTGGTGCTATTTTAACTGAACTCTTCCGTCCGTGTTCTACAAGTAGGCACGCGACACGCTGAAAGAAAAATAAGATACAACTAAAAATATATTTAGTTTCTTAATCTGTTACGTGAAACTAAAAAGAGACATACCGAAATTCCACGCTTCTCATAAACCTTCGTAATTTTTCTTTTAGGTCAATGCTTCTATAGTAAATGCACAAGTGGGGGTGGCCAAAAAGGTCAAGGAATAAACATTGATTGAAGAATGTATTTACAGTGTTTTGTTTTGGTGGCAATCCGACAACTCTCTCAAACGAGAAAGAGAGGGATCCTGGCCGTTTTGATAAGTTCCGAGCATGCCATATATTCTTCAGTAAGTTGTAAATATATATATATATATATATATATATATATATATATATATATATATATATATATATATATAAATAGGCAGCGCTGGACGAAGAATAAAAATTGCTGCAGAATCCAACATTGTTGGTTCTATATAAATTGTGATAGCATTCGTCAATGACAATCTCAAAGACGACGTCTAAGACGACGTCGAGGACGACTTCCAGGACGACCTCTAAAATGACCTCAAGGACGGTGTCTGGGTCGACGTCGAGGACAATGTTCAAGAGGACGACCTTTAAGACGATCTCTAAGACGACCTCAAAGACGACCTCGAGGACGACGTCAATGTTGTCAGGTCCTTCAAAGAGGGTGCGAATGTGAAGGAGTGTGAGAATGTGAGCTGAAATGGTCTACTGCACATGCCTACTGCGCATTAGGAGGCCAGAAAGTCCGAGAATTACCCGGGGGGGGGGGGGAGGCAAAGAACACTATGGCACTAAGCGTAACCTGTTAAAAAAACAATCCTTGCAAGAGATAGTCACAAACGTAGTTCCAAATTTGAATGTATTAGTATTCTTGGGAATGCTGCACTCCTCTACCTGTATTTTAGCCTTAACCCGAGGGTCTGCAATCCGACAGGTCTGCATGTGCATATACCGCGTGTGTCAAAGGGAACGTGGACCTTTTGACGAACCGCATAAATCGGCTTTGGAACGTACCGGATTAAAGGGTAACTGCAATGAAAAAAAAAGTGTTTTTTAAACAGCCTAACTGGGACAAGCATGTCACAAAACAAATGCTCCGCGCAAAAAAAATATCTTTTGTAGCAATATTCACGTCACAGGACGTAATTTAGTCGGAGTCAGAACCTCTCCACAGTTGAAACTCCCGCCTTTCGACCCCCGCGGAGGAGAAGTACGCCCTGCCCCTCACCCTTGGATTTGCTCTTGGGTTGACTTGGCTGCGGAGTTGAACGACGCAGCGTCTCGACTTCCGGTAAGATCTGGCAACAACGCACGTTAAACATGGCGCCGGTATTGTTTTGGTTTGACGGGACACGAAAAGCTGCGCGGTTTGCAAGCACATTGCGAAGACGTGACCAGAGAAGTGCCCCTGTGACGCTCCCGGAAGACGGAAAGTATCATTCGTAATCGTCGTGTGTGCTTTGAAAGCGAAGGGAGTCACAGGGTCCACGAGTGCGCAACCACAAGCCAACATTCACGACAGCGCTGCGTTGACTTCGGCGATCTCGTTCTGTTTGGTGCAACACGGCGATGCGACAAAGAACTGAAACGTTCGTGGTGTGTGTGGTGCGGTGCTTGGAAGTAGACACCCACACTAACACGGAGCGCAAATTGGTTGTTGTGGGGTTGAGGTTCAACGGGTTCAGTCCCGTCGTCGTCAGCTGATCCAGTCAAACTGGTCCGGGAGGACGCAGCGAGCGTTTTTAAAAGTAAATCTTCCTTCGTTCCGTTTCAAAATGTGGAAGATTCCCGACGCATACCGTGAGTAAAAAGCTTCGGGCGTTTCCAACAAAATTACGTCGTTTTCATTGAACAATGGACTCCGAATTGTCCTAAATCTGCCGTTTTCATGCTTCGTGTTGTTGGACTGCGTTTGCACAGTGACGTGTTGCGTTCATCGTAGAGTGTGAATAAATTTGGGCAAGATTTCCTACCTGCCTACAGATACATGAACTGAGACCATTTTTTACGTAGTGAACATAGTGCGTTTTTATTTTGGGAAGTGGCGTTGTGCATTCATTACGGTACAATCACTTGAGAGTTCAGAAATTGGGGAGGGCGAGCAAGCTTTTCGCACTTTCTCTTTTTGCTCTCTGGCACTGCCCCTAGTTTCCAGTTACAGTTTCAGTAGACATACCTACTAGCAGCCAGCAAGTACAAACTGCTCTAAAGCAGGTAAAAGACTGGGAAGTCGGGACGGTACGGACTCCGTGTTTCGCGCTTTTCGCAAGGTGACTGGGGAAGTGCTTTGCAAGGTACGCGGAATATGCAACCAATTTTGTGATGCTCGTCGTTTGCGTCTCTCCAGCAAAATTAATAAGATAATATACAAAGCCACAAACACAAGCCAAGATTTACGATAACAGTACAGATTCATTCAAACAACTTTACGTAAGATGGTTCGGAAGCCGAGACAAATTATCTGTCGGCTGACGCAGAATTCGGACGTCCGAAGTCTTCTGCGGACAGCTATTACGTTGTGCCAGGTTTTTTACGTAACAGCTGTGTCTAGTCGCGGACGTCTAGTCGACGGCCTCCGGAGCGATATGATGTCAACGTAACTGGACACGCTTATCGCTACGCGAACGCCCGATTGAAACCAGCCAAATAGCATTCCTTTCGGGACGACATGGCTGCTGGAAGGCTCGCTGTCGGGATCACTCATCTGACATCTCCAGAAAGTCGGCATTCGCACGCGCAAGCTAAAAAAAAATATAAAGCACGCTAAGCAAGCAAAGAGGAAAACGAAAGAACCGCGCTATGGAAGCCAAAACCCCGCGTCGCTTCCTATCACTAACACCTTCGACAGCTGCTAAACACACACTACTTCACTTTAGGAAGTCTCACTCAAGCACCTGGGTCAGCACGAAACACTGATCACTTCGGCGAAACGACTAGTCGAGGTAGGCGAGAAAGGCGGGAGCAGATTCTTCGGCGGCCATGAAAGAATGGCGAAGCGTTAATAAAAATAATAATAATAATAGTTTATTTTCCCAGTGCCCCATAACAACCGTGAGGTTTTGGTATGGTGGCACAAATGTCCACGATTAGATAAAAGAAAAGAGATTCAGCAGTATCTCATGGAGACACCTGTCCTATACATAGTCAAGATTGCGCTTGAACGTGGTACAATCACTGAAAACGTCCAAAGTTGGCGAGTCAACATTGTTCCAAGAGACGTGCATGCGGGTTAATGGAGACAATGTTTCTTGAAAGTGAGGGTTAAACAAGGAACGATGTCTACAAGATCGAGCAGGAGCATGAAAATTCACTGAGCCTAAAAGATCAGCGTCGATGTGACCTTTAATTACTTTATGTAAAAATAAAATATCACGAGAGAGTCTTCGCTTCAATAAATTCTGTAAACCTAGCCTCTTAAGAATGTCGTCGTAGTCATAATAGTACTTTCTACCTAAATACGTATCATAGACAAGACGAATAAAACGTTTCTGCATGATGGGGAAAACAGCTCAGGAAACACGGACTACGAAGAGGAATAAACACGACAGGACAATGCTGTACATGATAGGGAAAACAGCTCAAGAAACACGGACTACGAAGAGGAATAAACACGACAGGACAATGCTGTGGTGTTTGTGTCATGTTTGTTCCTCTTCGTAGTCCGTGTTTCCTGAGCTGTTTTCCCCATCATGTATAACGTCAACCAACTGGCACAGTTCTCCACTTTAAAACGTTTCTGCATATTGTCTAGCCGTGACGCATCAGTGGCAGTCAGCGAATTCCATGTGACACTACCAAACTCAAGTTTTGCACGTACCAGACATAAGAACAGACGGATAAGGCATAAATGATTCTTAAAGTCGAATGATAAGCGGTATAGCAAACCCATCATTCGGCGGTATAGCAAACCCATCTTTTGTTTGTTATGGTATGAATCCAAACGGAAGTGCCCGTCTTGTAAATCTTTTGTAAAGAATAATAACTCTCATCACATGGGTTATTCTTTAAACGTAAAAATATGCCGCTCAAAAGGAAATTACAACATATATCAAAGGTTTAACAACTAAGATCTAAGCTGTCAATCAATCTCTTAGCCAATGAGAAGTATAGCTATTTAAAACGGACGAAATAGCCGCAAACTAAAATCGGTCTCACGCAATAAATATTGCTGTAAAATATTCTTTTTCGCGGAAAAATTGTTTTTGACACGCTTGTCCAAATTAGGCTGTTTAAAAAAAAAAAGATTTTTTCTTTGCAGTTACCCTTTAAGTTGTTGAGAGAAGTGCCTGAACATGATTTATTGTGTGCATAAAAATTTCGAAGACTGAACTTATCCGAGTACAGAGTTGAAAACTAAGAGCTTGAATGGAGTGCCTAAACTGTCCTTCTGCCAAAGGAAACATAAGAATCTCGGAGACCATGACGGAAGACGTCTAATTGGAGCGAAAGCCGACAGAGGGCGGAATATACATTCACATGAGTGGCGTAGCCCGTGGCGGATAGGGGGGGGGGGCTTAGGTGGTTGAGTTGTCCATGACTTGAGATGAGGAGGAGGGGGGGGGTGGAAGAGGGGGTCAAAATGCATGTGCATATTATTGGGTCGGCTGGATTTCGGGGGGGGGGGAGCCTGAAATAAGCTCCCCCCCCCCCCCCCACCCCAACTGGCTACGCCACTGATTTACATATAGCTCAAATAATAAAACGTGGGCCTTTGAAAAAGATCTGTCTAGTTGGGGCAAACCTAGTTGAGAAAATGGCAGCGACCTGTGGGTTCAAAGCATGATATGCAGCATTTATTAGCGAATGTTTCAATTGTTTGGAAGACATGTTAAATACTAGTTCCGAAGTGAAAAAAGCTATCTTTTACCAATTTAGGGGAAACTAAATTGGCGTTGCACGTCACCAGGGAGGAGGGAAAGGGAACAGAGGCAGGTTAACACCAGCTGGAGGCAATGCCAGAATGTTTGGAACCATGTAGTCAGCAAAAACAGAAGGAAGAGGCAATTCTTGAGGTTTGGGTTTATCCAAGTTTTGCATTCTTCTCTTTTTTTTTGTTTCCGGACAGTGGGCTATTTGAAAGATGTAATGTCGTAATCAAAATGTTATAAAAGACCATTTGAAATCCATCTGTTTGTGTTATTTGTCGTTTTATAATAAAAGCAATGGGTGTCCCACACAACTGGCACAAAAAAGCATAGCTTATAAGTAGGGTTCGGAGTTTTCGGTTTAAACCGATAAAAATCGATAAAAGTACGCCAAATTCATTTTCAGAAATTCGGTTTTAACCGAAAAAGGTCAGTTTGTAGGTTTTCGGCGTTTTCGGTTTAAGCCGATAAAAACCGATAAAAGTATGTCTGATTCGTTTTCTGAAATTTGATTTCAACCAAAAAAGGTCAGTTTTTTAGGGCTGCGTCAAAGTAGGTGGGGGAGGGGGTGAGGAGCGAGAGAGAGAGGGGTTTGCAAGGTTCGACATTGTGTGACGTCTTCACGGGACATCTGTGTCCTTTCTGTAATCAGGCTTAGTGTTAGTGTGTCAAGTTCCCGGTCCTAATGCACTTCAGAAGGCACCGAGGAAAGCCGTAAATACCTTTCTTAACACCCTCTCTTAAACTTCCCTGTGATTGAAAACATAAATACAATGGATTTTTTTTTTGCCATTCCGCTGGCTTTTGTACGGTCATCACCTCAGACGGTCACGTCGTCAGAATGACGACGTGACCGTCTGAGAAAACGAAGCGCGCTGAAGATTAACCCCGCGAATTTCGTGATTTTGATCTGTGTCCTGACGGAGGTTGTAGCGAAGACCACGCATGTATATGTGTTGTTATTCTTTGATTGATCACAAATATCACAACTGCAAGGATCATCTGACCCTGTGTCCGATGGTGTCTCTTTTATAGTCACCGAAAAAAAACCGGTAAACATTTTTTGGGAATAAATATCCACCAAAAAAAGCCGAAAATTGAATTTTAAAATAAACACCGAAAAAAGTGCGCCGAATCGTGAAAAAGTAAAAACCGAAAACGCGGAATCCTACTTATAAGACGACAGCTATTTTCGCGAAAGCAAATAAAAGTTGGTGCCTTCATATCCATAAAAACATTTTTCAACAAATCATGTTTTATGCCATCTCGCCGTGACGTACAAATACACATCATAGAACTCACATCACCCAGGAACGTCTTGCCGTGAGGTACAAAGATATATAGAACACACATACTCTACCCCTATTGGAAAACCCCAATATGAACAGCGTATTATGGATATTGGTAAACAGTATCCTTTTATTGTATTACAATACGATATGGATAGTGTATTGGAAAACATTACATTTATTGTGTTGTATTACAATAAGGGTTTGTTATGGGATTCCAATATCCATAATACGCCAAAAATATTGGAATCCCATACCGTATAAACCCTTATTGGATCCCCATTTGTCGTATGGGGATCCAATAAGGGTTTACGATTCCAGTGTACTTAGCGTAATATGGATATTGGAATCTAATATATTATATCGGCTACCAAAAAAACTATATACGAGTTGGAATATCAGGTTCAGCACGACATTTCTAAGCATGCAGTCTCCTTGTGTGTAATTCTGAGTGATGAAATAAAAAATGTTGCTGTTGTAAAATTATGAATAAAGAAGCAAAACACTGGGCTTATCCATACCAAATATATTTCGCATATTCCTGAACTGGAGGATCCACCATTTACTGCAAAAGAAAGTTAATTGTTTAGGACCCTCATTCAAAAGCTTGATGTTTGAAAATAGAGTGGTAATCCTCACCTTTTAATGAAAACAGCACCTGCTAGCTGCAGCCATATAGAAACTGCAAGATAACAAATTGAGATTAATTCACGACAACTAGCAACTCCTCACTAAGCCGGATAGATTCAAAATTATGTCTGCGTTGATTGCGGAAAAATAAGCTTCAATGCCACTGCCCCGGGTCATTCTGAGCTCGCAGTTATATGATTGGCCTGAGCCATGTTGGAGCACCTTTCGGAGCAGCCAAAACAGTGTTTTGGAGCAGCAAATGTGGCCTTTGAAGCAACAAAAACAGTGTTTTGGAGCAACAAAAGTGGCCTTTGGAGCAGCCAAGACAGTGCTTCGGAGCAGCAAAAGTGGCTTTTAAAATAGATAATCTTAGAAAGAAAAATATATTCCTTTTAAGTGCTGTACAAACGAAGGGCACTTTGATTTGTGTTTTGATGTGACGTGTTGTGACAGAACTCGCTGCGTGTGTTTTTACTGCTGGGACATCCCACAAGTGTACAGTGCTGTAGGCATTGCCGAGCGATTCCGAAAAACCGCTGCCACCGTTTTACTGGTTTGCGACGTGCCAGATTTTCGTCAAAAGTGAGCAAACGTAAAACAATGCATTGCAAGCGTCCCGGCTAGTGCCTGCGTCGTGCAATCATGTTCGCATGCTCGCGAGGGTGACTTCGGCAGCCTTGCAGTTGCGCGCGCTTCGTCGCGCGAGCGGAGACAACTGCTGTTCGATCGAAACCAAAACCATGCCACTCCGCTCCGTCGCCAACTGATTCCCAAAATTGTATGCAAAATGTAACCTTCAAACATATGACAAAAAAATATATATATATAGTTCAGCGGCGCGTGCTTGTTACACCGGCAGGCGAGGTACAAGCTAAACACACAGAAAAAAAAAAAAAAAAAAAAACTTGAGCACATCGATGCAAGACATCGCGAGCCGGCGTCAAAAAGTTCTTGGAGCGCTTTGTGCAACGACTAAACTCAAGGTGACAAGCGCGCTGTGCGGGCTCAGCGTGCAGACATTGCCTTCTTTGCCATTTAGCTCACTTCTCTTTCTTTCGCGGCAGATTTTTTACGTACCGGAGTTCCCCTCGAAAAAAAATCCCACCGAGAGAAACCAATACTTCGACACAGCAGTCTTTGAGTTAAAGAGGGAATTTTGTAGTAACGTATGATTTAAACAAGAAGAGGAATGTTGATGAACATGCGGCGATACTTAGTTTCATTTTAGAAAGCGCCATATCTGCCGCGACGTGGGGACGGCAACACCCGACGCCTCGCGACCATGGTGACTTGAAAGTAGGGACCAAATATAGTTTTCCCACTGTCGTTGCTTTCAGGAGCGAGTGCTTCAGCTCACAAAGTAACTCTCGCCGCGTAAAAACGTGGTTTCCTTTCACAGCATGACGGCATGGCTGGTACCCGGCACGTTAGCGTCGGAGCGTCTGCACACACCTGCCTCTATCGTTGAAAATATTTAAGAAAAAAAGACGCGAGACGAGACCCACGAGACGACGAGAGCGCGAAACGCGAGACTGCGGGAAAACCATGCAAAACCGGATGGACGATTGATGCAGGGTACTTTGTGTCGGGCGACCGCTTGCGCCACATAACACACATATGCTCAATTATGGTACTCAGTTTAGTTTTAGTTTTGAAAGGCGACCGAAATTGGTCTTTTGGCGCAGGATTGGCGCATATTACCAAATATTTTGGCAAAATGTAGCAGGGTGTAGCAGGGTTAGCCCCTTGGCGCAGTTTGGTGCAATTGGCGCAGCAATCACATCACTGAGCTCGGTCAATCAAATATACGTATCCGCTCGCCTGGCTTCAGTATTCCTGCTTCGCACCAAACTAGAGTATCTGGAATGCTCACCTTTGAAGAAAAACGAACTGGTGCTTGCTGGCTTGTAGGCCGTTGAAACTGGAAGAGAGATCTGCGATTAGTTGCGTCCAAGTAGCACTTACTTTGAGTAGCCCCGTAAAGTACACTAAGTCGGAAAGATTCAAAATTACATGTGCGGGGCATAGATATTCTCTTGCGACGTAACTGGGCATACGTCAATGTCGTCAGCATGTATGACAGAAAAATAAGCTTCAATGCAGGAGCCCCCTGTCGTTCTGTCTATCTATGCTGGAACGCAAACTAAATGATGTAGAAAACTGCATCGAGCACTGATTGGCTAGTCTCTCGGGTCACGTGACATCACGTTGAAATGTCGTTTTTCCCTATGCAGTTCGTGCTATGCTCGTAAAATGATACAGTTGCCGATGACGTCAAAATGTCGTCACGATGCACTTTAACGACGCAGTTAACAGAGTGGTCGAGACGAAGCCGGAGATCGTTCTGGATCGTAAAAGATGGCGACCCTAACATATGCATCTCTACTGTTGTGCTCACCAGCGGATCGAGTTTTTAGATATCACCGGGATGCTTTCGAGACGAGCGATGCGAGGTTTGCGGGCGAATGCCGGCTGACCAAAGGGGTGAATCGCTGGCTGTGCGACCAGCTTCGCGGAAAGCTCTAGCGGCGTCGCGAAGGGCCCCGCGTGCTGACGGTCAAACAACAAGTCCTCGCAGCTCTATGCTTCTACGCCGCTGGCGGCTTCCAGGGAACCGTCGGGAGTGACGAAAACAATGGTGTTCACTAGCGCTCTGTGAGTCGCATACTCGCTGATGTCACCAGCGCTACCATCGATTGCCTCGGATCAAAGTGGCTGTGTTTCCAGCACTCTCAAGCAGAAAAGGCGCTCTCTAAAAGGAAGTTCTTCGAGCGATGCAAGTTAAGCGGCGTGATCGATAAATAGTCTAAATACTCTTACACGATTCAACACGATTGTGTTTTCATTTGGGTGCACCCCATATAAGCGATTTGGCTGAGCGAAAAGCGAAGCAACGGTAACAGGCTTAAGTTGAGCTAGTTGGTGTGACGAAACTGGGCACATGTTTTGTCGCCTACAACAATACTGAAGCCAGACAAGCGGTACGGCACATTTAATTGACGGTGCTCAAAACGACTGAAAGCGTCCCCAGTCGTTCTGAGCTCCGTCAATTAAATATGCCGTACCGCTTGTCTGGCTTCAGTATTGCTGCTTCAGAGCAATCTAGAAAATCTGGAATCTTCACCTTTGAACAAGAATGAACTGGCACCTGCTGCCTTGTGGGCCATGGAAACTGCAAGAAAGATTTGCGATGAGCTGCGTCCAAGTAGCAATTTCTTTGAGTAGCCACCTACAGCACAATTTTGGAGCAATTTGTATCACATAAACTCCCCTTTTGGAGCAGGGAAAATCTCGTTGTGAAGCGCCTTAGTATCAGGAAAACTAAACATTTTGAAGCAACACGAACAAATAGCACTTCTGTACCGTTTTTTGTTGGTGGCACCAGTGCCCATTCATTAAATCAGATATTGCAGCACATTAAAAACCGCAGGTTAGCAGCAGTACTGCCCTGACAAAGTGCCTTTTCACAGGCTGTTGACGGTATTGCGGTATTGAAGCGGCACGGCGACACGCTATCTCTTTGCAACTGTTTGTCCCCTGCTTCGTCATGACTGCTCCGGGCCCGAGTAGCTTTCGGCGCTTATTGATGGCAACGTTCGGGAGGACTAATTCCTTTTGCCGAGGCAACCGGCAAGTGCGTGGCAGGCCGCTAGTTTGATATCTCGAAACGGGTGGTGCGCCAGTCGCGGCTGTGGCGATGTGAGACTTACAACTATGGCGCAAACAACGAGGTTTTTCAGGAACCAAAGTCGGGACGATTTCAAGAGTTAGAGGCAAAACTTGAGGCGTGCGTCGCGAAAGAACGCAACCCGTGTCAAATGTGGCCCTATATAATTTCTTTGTATATTTATTTTTATTTTCCTGGTACGCGGTGTGGGGGAGTCAACCTACATTCGAGTCGACTTACAATCATGTAAATACGTTTCCTCACTCGCATTGGTAATCATCGGCCGTGATTCTGACCCAGGAATATTAGGCTCTATACCCATCCCCGTCTTTTTCACACTGCACATAGTACGGATGCGCGGTCGTGTAATCACTTGCAGTAAAGCTACAGGCTAAATTTATCTACAGCCAGAATGACGGTCGATATAATCTAAGTCAGACTAACCTCTCACTGTGTAAACCTTCAACGGAACTTGGTTTGTTTCAGTTCTATCGGGATAAATATACTCAAGGTGTCCGAGCATCCTAAACTATAGCGATTAATTAAACTGGTTTGTAAGCTCCATTCTGAGTTCACACGCAGTGCGACAGTATGACAACCAAATGGATAACCAATCGTTTACGGTGTTTGACATGAAAAAGAACACGCAACAATTCGCGATGAGGAAATGAAGCAACGACCACGCAAACGAAAAGATAACCACAATCGGTATTGATGCCGCTGGTCTGCCACTGAACGAGCGTCCGAGCGGCTTTCTACTATCGGGTCTCTAACTTACTATGCGCATGCAGAAAAAAATTATGTTTGCTCATCTTCGGGAGGACTTAGCAGTGGTGATGCAGAATAGAGCAGCCTCAACGCCGCATTCCACAAGGGTCGCAACAAAACAATAATGTCACTGAGCCGGAAGCCTGGATTGTGATGGCTATTTTCCACCGGGTTCCTAGTCGAAAACGCCATTCTTCAAAAAAAAAGAAAAAAAGGATTCGTTCACGGACCGACTAGCTCTTTTTGGCGCAGTTTGGCGTGGTTTGGCACAATTTATGTATTTAGGCGCAGGCAAAGGGGAATTTACCAAAATGGCACAATTAGCACAGCTGGACCACCCCTGAAAATTACATGCGCTTGACATAACATGCTTCTTGCGACAAAACTGGGCACACGTCGACAAACGTGTTGTCCACGTGTATTGCAGCAAAACAAGCTTCAATGAAAGCGTCCCCAGTCGTTCTGAGCTCCGTCAATTAAATATGCCGTACAGCTCGTCTGGCTTCAGTATTGCTGCTTCAGAGCAAACTAGAAAATCTGCAATCCTCACCTTTGAACGAGAACGAACAGGCGCCTGCTGGCTTGTGGGCCGTGGAAACTGTAAGAGAGATTTGCGATTAGTTACATCCAAGTAACAATTTTTTTGCGACGGAACCCCCTTCATCCTCGTTTTTTGTTAACTCTGCTCACCTTTGCCACTCGCCTCCAATTTCTGTACTACTTCTTTAATCTCAATTCCCTGGTTCCCAAAGGTCACGCCATGGCTTGCGCCAGGCACGGATCTGTCAGCTCTGCGGCCAGCGCTATTATGGCAAGGACGCCACAGTACGTGGCACTTGATTTCTTCTTTTAATATTTTGAGCATGGCTCAAAACAGGTTGATGGGTGTCTGGTATGCCCTTTGCTTACTTACGGATTGTTCCGAAAACAGGGGGTAGGCACTTCTGCTATCTGGGTGCATGCTCGGTATTTTGCAATAGTTGAAATCAACTCTGCAGGAATCTTGAAACATAAACAGAATGTGCATGCCAAAAGGCATAGCAAATGAAACACCCACCATCTATCTATTTTCGGTTCTTGTACGGAAGAAGCTGTCGTATATGTAGCCTCCCTCGCTTAAGTTGCTCCTCCCTAGTGTCCTGGTTGGGTCTCGTCCTGATGAATCGTCGGTGGAGACCTGAGGCGTGGTCAACATCATATTAGACCTTTTGAGACATAATTCATATACTTGCTCAGAAGAAGTACACCTAAACGAATCACAGGCATGTCATTTCTAGTGCGTTTTAAATTGAGAGGCCTAATGTAAAATGAGACGTCAATATTCAAGCACCCTTGTAGCGAACCTAGAATTTTGAAGGCCTTGTCCCCCTCGCTAGGGGGACAAGACACATGAATCCCAACACGTGGATGAAATGTTTACCGTAACATCCCGACTCAATGCCCATCCCCGAATATTCGGCCACCACACTTTTAGAAAAACATATTTTTTTAGAAAACACCGAGTCATCGACCATGCCTACAAAAGCCTAAACCAAGTATGCTCGTACCGTGGCTTGTTTGCTCCCTGTTGCCCCCGAGTTAACTCGGGCTGACAATGTTTTCTTTTTAACTGGAACCTACGTTTTTAGTTTTGGTTTAACTTGTTGAGACAGGTGGATACTTTTGTAAAGCTTCCTCCCTATGCGCTTCCGAGTCAACATTGTTGTGATGGCAAACCCCCGGGCTTTGATTTTGCGCTCCTTGACGAATGCTGAAACTCAGATAGGCGGGCAATAGCTCACCTTGAAAATGCTTGCTCTTGGTGGCCGAGAACAAACTCGTGTTCCTGATTGGCAGCCACTTGCTGCCAAGAATTGCTGTACATATCCGAAAGAACCCAGTCTCAGTCTAATACAGATGCTTTTGCCGGACAGAGACACAAAAGCCTGACACAAGACCACTATAAAGACAGGAAGTAGAGTGCCTGTGAGGAATGAAACACAACTCAGATAGGAATCAATCACTCACCTTGAAAACACTTGCCATGAGCGGCAAAGAGCAAACTTCTGGCCTTGATTGGCTGGTGCTTGCCTCCAAGACCTGCGTGTATAAGAAAGAACCCAGTCTTAGGCAAACCTGGGTGTTTTTGCAGGAGAGACAACAAAATACTAATGCAAGACCACTACATACAAAATGGCATCCAAGAGGAATGGTACACAAAACTCATATAGGCGGGCAATAGCTCACCTTGAAAATACTTGCTTTCGGTTGCCGAGAACAAACTCGTGTACCTGATTGGCAGCCATTTGCTACGAAGGATACCTGCACATATCCTAAAGAACCCAGTCTTAGTCTAACACAAATGCTTTGGCTGGACAAAGACAGAAAATGATACAAACTACAAAAAGCAGGAAATAGTGTCGGCAAGATGAAAACAGACCCAGGTGGAGAGGCTCGTTCTCTGTTTCACCTTAGTCAAATAGCGTAGCTCATTTTGCTAAAACAATTCATATTTGCTAAAAAAAAAAGTATAATATATGTTTTGCCTCATTTAGCAGAGTTTACTGTCAAGGATACCTGCACACCAGAACAAGTCAGACTTAGTCACAGTTTTTTTTTTCTTTTGATGAGTGACAACAGGATCCTACATAGGTGATGAAACAAAATATAAGCCCAGCAAGCCAGGCCAGCTTGCCTTGATGCAAGCACAGTGCCTCGGCCGACAAATGAGGTTCTATTCTTGGTCACTTGTCATATTTGGTGGGAATAGTCCAATAAATGAAAATAAGGCAATCTCTCTTGCAGCCGACAGCTGCAAACGAAATTCGTATACCTCGATAAACGACCTGGAAATAAAATAAGGTGGTGGCCGAGTGGTTTAAGGTGTCAAATTTCAAACTTACAGGCTGTGTACTTCTGGTTTAAGTCCTCCTGGTGTATATTTTTATCCTTATTTTTTTTTATCGCTATTCAAATGACGACTGCGGAGCCATTGAACCCGGAACTTTGTTTGTCATGCCATGAATCCTTACCAGAGGTTAGCAAGCACTTGACATGCTCAGACTGTGGGTATGGTTATCACGCGGGACCATGTTCGGGCGAAAACACTGTCAAGGGCAAAACTAAAAATTCCAAAAATAATACGTGGAAATGCCAAACTTGCCTGATTGCGAAAAACCGAGGCGGACAAAGCACTGAAAAACAAACGCCTGAACAGGTGCCCTTTCTTATGCAGGAACTAGCTGCTATCAACAAAAAGCTTGCCGAACTCATGACAATAAATGCAAAAGTGGACTCTCTCATGCTGATCAAGGATACAGTTGACCAAATTGAGAAGTCAACTCAGCTGATGTCAAACCAATATGATGAAATCCTAAAAAAAATGAATGAGCAATCAAAAGAAATAACTGACCTAAAAAAACGTGTGGAAAAAGTCGAGGGGAAGCAAAACGATGAAGAAATAAGCAAATTAAAAAAAGAAGTGAATAGCCTAGAACAGTACAGCAGGCGACAGAATTTGGAGATTCATGGACTGCCATCAAGTGCACACGAGAACCTTCTGACCAAGCTAAATGACCTTGCAGGCGCACTAGAACTACAAAAAGTGACGGAAAATGATGTGGAGGGCCTCCACAGGCTTCCAGCAAAACCTGGTAAAGCACCAGCCGTGCTAGTTCGTTTTGCTTCCCGAGTTACCCGAGAACACTGGGTGGAAAAAAGGCAATACCTAAAAAATATTAAGTCTGATATCTGGTTCCAAGATAATCTAACCGCCATGAACAAGAAGCTTCTCTGGATGTTGAAGGAAAAGGCCGCTGAAAAAGAATACCAATTTGCCTGGCAGAAGAACGGTAATTTGTTCGCTCGAAAAAAACAGGGTGACCGTGCAATCAAGATCGAATCCGAGGCGGACCTTGATAAGATAGTGTAAGCACTCTTCGGACTGCGGGGATAACCTTCAAAATGAACCCACAAATCACTTATCACGATCAGATGTCGTTTAAGCTTCTTGTTCAAAAACGTCTTGTTCATAACAAAAATATGTTATCCTTTTTTCATTTGAACGCTAGAAGTCTTGGCAATAAGCACGATGACGTTGACATGTTCTTGAATTCTTTGCATTACACCTTTGATATTTTAGTGTTTACCGAAACTTGGTTTACAAACAGAGAGGACGCAGTCGTGTTTCCAGGATATAAATGTGAGGGAGTATATCGATCTGGTCGAAAGGGAGGGGGGGTTTCTCTTTATATTCATGATAACCTAAATTATGAAGTTTTGTACGAATTTTCAAAAGTCACTGTTGACTATGAATCTCTTGTTGTTAAATATTGTTCCCTTGTAGTGGTTGCTGCTTACAGGCCCCCTGCCGGGTCATTAACGAAGTTTTTTAGATTTATTGAGAATGTTCTGGAGTATGCTAATTCACTTCATCTTTCCATAGTTTTAATAGGTGATTTCAATGTTGACCTTATTTCGCAAACGAGTGGCTCCCTCGAACTTTTTGATATTGTTCAGTCATATGGATGTGATAATATCATTCACCTGCCAACTAGAATAACGCCAGAAACAGAAACGCTAATTGATCTCTGCATTACGAATTGTCATAGAGAGGCTGCTGGTGTCTTATCTTGTGATTTAAGTGATCATTTACCTATTTTTGCTTTTATCGTCTGCCCAACATACTCCAAATCAGGCTATAATGACACTGCTGTGATATTTAGAAATATTAATGATAGTTCTATTCAGCAATTTTATTCTTCTGCTGCGAATATAAACTGGGATCCGGTTTTCAATGAAACTGACCCCAATAAATCGTATAATGTTTTCTTGAACCTTCTCAAAAACTGCTATGAATTATCGTTTCCATGGCAAGAACTTAAAAAGCATAAAAAATCAAAGAAACCTTGGATATCATGTACTTTATATAAGCGAATCAAGGAGCGTAATAAACTATATGATAAGTTTATTAAAACAAGAGATATAAATATATTACAAGAATTTAGGAAAGTGAGGAACAGATTAAATGCGGACATAAAAAAAGCTAAAGCGCACTACTACAATAATAAATTTAGCAAGATCTATGGCGATCCACGGAAAGTGTGGCAAGCCGTAAACGAACTTACTTCAAAATCACGTCCTGAAGCTCCGAAGGAACTGACAATCGAACATGTCACATACTCCGGTCAACCTCTAGCTGACAAATTTAACTCTCATTTCTTATTATCGGGCTCTCCTACAACGAATACCACTATGAATGCGCCTACATGTGAATCCTATATTACCTTACCCATATATAATTCAATATTTTTAACCCCCACCAATGAAATTGAAATAAATACTATAATTCAATCATTAAGAAATAGTGGTGCCTGTGGTGAGGATGGTTTGTGTTCAAAACCTATAAAAGCAATCTCCTCTTTAATATGCAGTCCACTTTCATATATTTGCAACGCTATTTTGACTACTGGTACCTTCCCTGAAAAAATGAAGATAGCGCGAGTCTGTGTAATTCATAAGGGTGGTCCAAAAAATAATATGAATAACTATAGACCTATATCAGTACTCCCGGTTTTCTCAAAAATAGTTGAACGAGTCATTTACAAACGTCTAATGGAATTCTGTGACAAACATAACATTATTACAAATCACCAGTATGGATTTCAAAAAGGTAAATCAACTGAAATGGCACTGTTACATATAAAAAATAAAATTTTAGAAAACATTGAAAATCAATGCTTCACTCTTGGATTATTTTTGGACTTTAAGAAAGCGTTCGACTCTATAAAACACGATGTTCTACTCCGGAAATTACCGCTATATGGAATAAGAGGCATAGCATTAAATTTAATACGAAGCTATTTAACGTCACGTTCGCAATTTACCGTTCTTAATGATGCTCGTTCCACTTTAGCAGATATACACTATGGTGTACCGCAGGGATCAATTCTTGGGCCGTTACTTTTTCTTCTTTACATTAATGATATAACAAATATTCCACAAACACCTGACATAATTTTATATGCAGATGACACTAATGTATTTTTTTCGGGTAAATGTTTGGATAAGATAGAAAAAGAGGCAAATACTTGGCTGTGTCAACTCCACTTGTGGTTAGATTCCAATCAGCTACAATTAAATATAACAAAAACAAAATATATAATTTTTAGAGCAAAAAACAAACTTGTTCCTAGAACAATTAAGATATTATTTCAAACTTCAAATATTGAAAGAGTAGAATCGTTTAAATTTCTTGGTGTTCACTTCCACGAACATTTGAATTGGACTGCTCATGTGAACGAAATGAGACGAGATATTTCTAGATCAATCGGAATAATTTACAAGTTAAAATATATTCTCCCACACTGGTTAAAAAAACAACTCTATATGTCATTGGTTCACTCGAGATTGCATTATTGCTTATTGGTATGGGGCACAACAACAAAAGATAATGTGAACAAATTGCTGATATTACAGAAACGAGCGGTTCGGATAATTTACAATGTACCATGGTTCGACTCCACTGCCCTTTACTTTATAGAACATAAAATATTAAAGCTGGAGAATCTTTTCTGCCTGAGAGTTGCGATTTCAATTCATTCCCAAATTAGAAATAACTCCGCTACATTTTATGACACATATCTACCTAGGGAGACAAATTACAACTTAAGACATCAGCAATTCCCTATGCCTAAAATTAGAACTAATTATGGGACTCAAAAATTGTCTTATCACATTCCAGATGTACTGAACAGACACTATTACATTTATCAACTGGCACACGAAGTTACATCCGTGTTTGTTTTTAGAGTGCGTCTACAAGATTACCTGCTCCAGTATAACTAGTGTTTCTAACCATGTGACTCGTAGTATGTATATAAGTGTTTTTTTTCTTGCTCAAATTGTTTGTTGTAAATAGACCTGCTGTCTGTGTGTTGTACGGGTGGTTGGGACCTAGTCAGGTGATTCATTCTCCTTTTGTCCCAACCTCCTTGACTTTTGCGTCAAAATAAAACAATAAAACAAACAAAACAAAACCAAGGCTCTTAAGCAAGAGGTGAAGCGCCTCCGGCTGGAGCTTGATGAGGAAAGGAGCCTCTCCAGAAAGTTTTTAATTATACTCCATGGCTTCCTAGTGCTCGTAATAAGTTATCGGCGAGAGCGGTTTTCATTTTTTTTTTCTTGCTCTCGCTGCTGCTTGCTTCCTTACCCTTAAAATGCTGACAACGCAACACAAAAGTAATAAAAATCTGTTTCAAATATGATGAAGATCAGCATTTCCAAGTTGTACCCCTGCTTCATGCCCTGACCATGCCACCATACCATAGCTGAGTGCAGTGACGAATGGCCCCAGGTGCTGTGACCCGACCGTATATGGCCTTACGGTGTGGCGCGACTCATGCAGCACCTATGCTTCGTGATGGAGCCAGTGAGCTAGGTGCGACCTGCTAGAGCTGTACAAGCCACAACTTTACAGCCTGCAAAGGGTGGGAAGATGCCCCTCCCTTTGCAGAGCTTGCAATAGCTCACTAAGAAGCTATTGCAAGCACTAGGGAGCCACAGAGTGTGAATAAAAGCGCTTCTGAATGTGAATTAGTGTGTAAAGTATGCGTCTATATGTTAAAACTTAAAAAAGTATACATATATATATGTACTCAAAAAGGAAAAAAAAAAACATCTCCAGGTGGGCTTGAACCCAGAGCTCCACTGCCCTTGATTTTAGTTCCATAAGGCCCGCTTCAGACGGGGCGATTTCGCCCAGCAACTTGACATCGCAACACCAGTAACACAGGCCACCCGCGTTCACACGCAGCAACCGAATTGCTACGACTTGCCATCATCATCATGAAATTTTATTTTTCTTGGAGTATTTAGATGCACAGTTATATTAAAAAAAAGACAGTTTTTATATCTTTAAATTGTGCTGAGAATACTAAATCATCTATTTGAAACAGTTTATTCCCAAAAATGATCCATTTGAAACCAGAACAAAGTTTTCAGTTGTCATCATCACCACCACAGGGGTGTCACGTGAAAATATTGCATTCCTGATTGGCTGCTGCCACTTCAAACGTCTCCGAGTTGTCCGAGCTGCTCGTCCGCTTCGAGCCGGACCCGATCTCAGCAATTTGTGTCGATCTAGGGAAAGCTAAGGAACAACCCGCCAGCAACCCCGAAATTGCTGAAAAAGTTTTCCTTTCTGAAGCGGGCCTAAGACACCCTATTGTCTGGTACAGAGACCACTTAGGAATGTTCGGGTGTTTAAACGTTGTACTTCCCTTTTTCCCAAAAAACAACAACAACAACAAAAAACATTTCAGAGGGAAAAGTTAAGGAAAGAGAATGTACCATTATGTTCTGTGAAGTTTGGTGACAAGACTCGGGACTCTAGCAGGAATGCCGTTATCCTTGGTGTGACCCCATGAGACTGTCTTGCTGCCTTTGCTGGGGTTTATCTAACCGAAGTACTTGGGCGAAAAGTATAGAAGAAACATATGTGCATAACACTCATTATTCACAAGAAAATTTGTCATTGCCCAAAATTACCCACGAATAAAATTATGCCAGGACTTTTTCGGCCACCTTGGGCGAGTCAATTCTCGTGGCCAATGTTTCATCGCAACTTTATTTGTAGTGAACAGTTATAGGGTATATTACAGACAATGTGCAATTTGGTTTTGTACGAAACTACAACACACAAAACAGCACTATAATACAGTATGTTGAGGTACCTCTGAACAAATTCCAGGGTTTCATGGTGCCTCCTTCAGACACCTGATGTTGAGCATGAAATATGTGCACCAAGGAATGAGCAAACAGTGACTTCCAATTAGTCTCAAGCACCCACGACATGTCGACAAGGAGTGCAATATGTAGAAAAGGTCGTCTAGAAGTGTGCAGCCAAGATGAAAAAGCAAGATATAACGATATCAGAATAAGATCACACAAAAAATTGACCGCATCTCCACGTGGTGAATGATGTTGCTTGAAGCGAAGCTCTGGTGGTGCTTGTCTGCGTAGACGCCAGGCCGCAGCATGCCGAGCCTTTTCATTCATGTCAGTAGGAGAATGTGTGGTTTTCTTCTTTTTCTTTTTTTAAGCAGACAGATGGAATGGCATCTCAGAACCCCCTACTCTTTTTTTTTCTTCTTTTTCTTTGAGCCTTTTCATTCATGTCAGTAGGAGAATGTGTGGTTTTCTTCTTTTTCTTTTTTTAAGCAGACAGATGGGATGGCATCTCGGAACCCCCTACTCTTTTTTTCTTCTTTTTCTTTTTTCATAATTTTTTTCATCTTTTTTTTTCCAATTTTTTTTTTGCCCTACACGAGCACGTGAGCATGTGCTCACGTGCTCGTGAGCACGTGATCTTACGAGCAGAAGCACGAGCACCCGACGCCGGGCCTACGGCGGACGGCGGACGGACATGGCTAGCCCCTAAGGAGCTTCGCCCCTAAAAGGCTCGTTGTAGTCATCTACAATCTAGGCACAGTGATGAGTCGACCGACGTACAGTCGCGATTCACTTTGCGTTGATTGAGGTGAAACATGGTCAACGAAAAGAAAAAAAAAATGCGTTTTTTTTACACTATTTGCTTTGAGCAGTTGGGCGGCGTCACAAAAATCTGACTCACTCGCTAGCGTTTCTCAACTTCGTTCGGCGCCAGTCTTCACCATAGATCAGTGGTCGGCACTCATGGTCTAAACGGGAGGAAAAAAGTACGAGCTCAAAGCCGAGTGTCGATCGTGACTTTCCTAACGAGAAACTCCGGTAACACTTCGGCGACTCGTCAGCTTCAAACAACGCCTCTTCGAACGAGCCCGCGAATTCAATGCGTCAAACGGTCGCGGCAGAAAGCACGCCGGAAGGAAGGGGGCTGGAGGCTGAGTATCCGAAAGAGACGCGGCGCTGGTTTTTACGTCTATTTCGCACATGAGATAATTAAAGTCCCTGTATATGGGAAAAGTGGCGCATTCTCTTTCCTTCTCTAAAAACCCTCCTTACCCCACCTCTAACTTCCGTTTTGCGATGGAGGCACCCTCTGGAATTTCCCAAGCGTCTCGACGTCTCAGACAGCTGAAGTGTTCGAGATGCCGATCGTGTGGACTTTTCTCGTCAGACAAGTGTGGCAGTGACCTCATATAGAGCTCCCATTCGTATAGGACCGTCCTGAAGCCGCTCTAGATCTGTTCGTCCAACCGTGGATCCCGAAAATGCTTTGGATAATCGTCCCTACCGAGTTGCATTAGGTCAGTGTCTCGCGAGTGTTCGGCTTCACAGCTGGAGCGGGCGGGTTGCCAATCGTGTGGACTCTTCTTGTTATACAAGTGTGGCAATGACCTCATTTAGTGCCCGCATTCGCATCCGACCGTCCTGAAGCCACTTTAGATCTGTTCGTTCAACCGTGCATCACGAAAGTACTTTGGATAATCATCCCTATCGAGTTGCATTAGGTCAGTGTCTCGTGAGTGTTCGGCTTCACAGGAATTGCAAGTCATTTTTAATCATCCTATAAAACCGCCAAATTTCCAAATTTTATTCTCCACGATTTCAAATGATTGACTACTTTTTAATACGTGTCCTTGGCGAGCTTTCGGGAGGGTTTGGTTTACGGGCGCTAAAAACAATTTGGCGGCCTGGAAAGCAAGATACTGTTTTCTTTCTAATCGGGGAAGTGTTGATGTGGTTGACGCTAAGCTATCACTTTTAAGCTGCCTGCAGTACTAGTAATAATAAAAATCGCTACGTATTTCTGTGCATGCTGTAAAAATATGCGACACCGCGGGCCTTCAGCTACGGGGCTACGCGGTGCCACTACTTTTCCGAGCGTATAATAAATACTGTTTTCGTTATTTTATTTGATGAAACCGTCTTTAGAAATGAAAACTTCGTTTTCGTTTAGTTTTGTTCCTCCGTAATTTTATCAGAGGGCCTGTATCTTTTCTGTTATTCGTTCATACTAAAAAAATCCAGGTTTAATTACGAGTTACGCTGCTTTTAGACTCCCGGGCCAGCGTCCTGGTGCTGACTTGAAAACTAGCGCTCGGTTTCAGCACCTAGTTCTCGAGTCAAGCAATTGCTGGTTATTTCAGTAAAAGGGAATGAGGCAAATATAATTCAAATAACACCCAGAAAACAATGCAAAATAAGCGAATGCGAGATCAAAATCTCCATGAAAATACACAAGCACAGATGATGTTAAAAAGAACAAAATCAAAGTCACAATTTTAGTTATTTCACAAAACTGCCAGCCAAGTAAAAGGCCACGACAGGAGCATTCACTACAAGTAGAACACGGGCTGAGTACATAACAAAAAAGATCACGTACAGAATGAAAAAAGAAGATAATAAGTGACACGGAGACACACCATACAATAGGCTATGACCATACACAATCAAAATGCTTTCTTAACACTTCACAAATGTGCGGGTAGCTTTACTGACAGGTGCAGTCACTTTTACATATCATAAAATACTTCTAAAGCCCTTACACCTTCTAATGTTGTTACTGGTACGGTACACCTGTAGACAATAAATTGTACAAACCACATGAAATTAAACATCGGGCTGCTTGATGAGACGGGTCTGCAGGTATCCGAATTCGATAAGGATGCACGAGTGTGTTGTATGTTGCAAGTTTGGCTCACCTTGTATGCTAAAGAATTCATCAGCTTGTGTATTAGGTCTGACACAACTTGAAGTCCTGTAGATGCCAATGAGGTGTGCATTCTACAGGCAAAAGCTACCCCGATTCCCCAGTACCCCATCGAAACCACGGGAAACACAAGAAAGATGAATCTTAGAAACTTTCTCGAGGATTCCTTTACTTCATGCAGTCCCCTTCATAGTGGAATTTTCGAGACACTTAAGTTGTTCTACAACGAGAAAGTGCTTAAGTCCAAATTGTAAATTGTTCTCTTCAGTTGCAACTGATACTCCTGTCATTGCGCCAATATCAGTTTATCTGCGTTGAATATAGTTCTTTGTAGCTCTTTGTTATTCATCTGTACACCAGAAAAACTGGCATTCTGATGATACTGCCTGATACCAAGTGTAAACAGTGTGCCTCAAAAAGAAAAAAAAAAGATTATTACTTTAGTCCTGTTAAGTGGCTTACAGTGAGACAATAAGATCGGATGTAAGTAACTGTCTGCACTCTGCCAGGAAATAAACAGCAGTCGAGAATGAAAACTCATCAGCTGTTGCTGCAGCAATCTGTCCAGGACAAGCTGGAGAAGCAAGGGCCTGTAGGGCGTTGCTCAGACCTTGCTCGGGCAGCAATGAGACGGCACACACTTCTAGAATGAAAAAATGAACAGAGACAACAGTCGTTGTAGGTGGGCCTCGGTCAATTTGGAAACAGTCTAGAGGTTTTTTGCGTGACACAAGGGACAATCACAAGCGAGTAGACACGGACAAGCGCAACTTAAAAACTAGTTTATTTGTGCTCGGCAGCACGCTACACAGAAAAAAAAAAAAGGAAACAGAATACAGATAGAAAAGTCACCCACCAAGACACATTCCACGATAGTCATTATCACACCAGCAACCCAGATAAAAACTGCACTTCACTTTCAAACAAAGAAACCGAGGTATCGCTAACACAGTCACGGCCCTTCTTTATATAAAAAGCTTCCATCAATTCTCTGGCTGTGCTATCTTTGCTTCTACCCAAGATCCTGATCTCTTAATATCGCGCCTCACACCCACAGTCCGCACAGTGAGTTGGCAAGTGTGCATTGCCTTTATGCCTGATTAACAATTCATGTTCCCGTGAGCGGTCAATAACACAGCGTCCAGTTTGACCAATATATACTTTCCCACACGAAAGCGGAATCTCGTATACCACCGCTGTGGCACAATCCACAAACGGTCGAGCGTGCTTTTTGTTGCAGCCACTCGTCTTCTCTCTTCCCGAGGAAATCCTCGGACAAAGGCCTGCAAGCTTGCGTGGCGCAGAGGACACGAAAGGTACATTGTACCTATTCGCTACCTTCTTGAGGTTGTGGGACACTTTATGTATTTACGGCACCACTTCTGGTTTACACCTCCTTTGTGGCGGCTCTGGCCGCGTCCTCTGCTTTTCTTTGGTCTTCTGGAGCAAGTCAATGGCGCACACTAGGCGCGCAATCTTCAACGTATAAGGACTACTAAAACTATTTTAATCGATGTCAGGCTCGCCGTTATTTTAGGTATCTTCAAAACACTTTAAGGTGAGGTATAGAGTTTTATGCGATACAAGATTGGCTCTTACAGCAGCTAAGTTTTGTTATACTTTTAATTAAACTGAATACGAGGAAAAGCCAGAAATATCACCTGCCTGAAATCGAGAGAGCAACGGGAAGAGTGCTCATAAATTCCGTCTACCACGAAATGCTAAAGGTTTCGAAGCCTTCCAGGTCTCTTCAGAACACTTCAAAGTGAGATAGAGTTTCACGCGATACAAGATTGGCTCTTACAGCAACTTATACCCCATTCACACGATCATAAGGGTATTTTTAGCTAAGGAACCTTTATGGTCGGCGGCGAATCCTTTCGCGATCCTCCGCGCGTTGCATGTGCGCGCGACTGAAGAGCGCCGGTTGATTCGCCGATTGAAAAGGGACCTTTGTTAAAAGTACCTTTAATCTGGACTTGTGAATAGGCTATAAGTTTCGTTATATTTTCACCTAAACTGAATACGAGGAAACAGTTCCGACTGACACGTGAAATATTACCTGCCTGAAATCTAGAGAGCAACAGCAAGAATGCTAATTAATTCCGTCCACCATGCTTTATAGTAGTTCTCCCCGACTATAAAGCGTGATCGCCACAAGCTTCTCGACTAGGCTGTCAAACAAGTCGAACTCCAGCAATGAATACCGTCATCTCTGCTCTCCTCTCGTCGTTGCTCGTGGTCTCGTTCACTCAAGTAAGTGTGTCGGACGCTTTCGGTTATCTAAAAGAGGTTCGCGACCTCAGCAATACATAAGGAACTTATAGCGGGAAAAAAACACTGAATTGACCGGAACAGGTCCATTCGCGACTTCTGCAGTTCTTGTGGTTTCCATGATTGCATGTTGTCGGCCGATGGCGGGATAGTCACCGAAGCAAAGCGAGAAACGTTTCATCGGTTGTCTCCAAAGCAACGAAAACGGCAGCAATGACAGGCCTCAGGGAACGTCATGACACATAATGGGCTTAAAACTTAGACGCGCCTTGCATTGCATGACTCTGTCGTTATTTTCCTATTAGCGTGTTGCCTACGTCTCACGGAATGCAACCTGCGCAGCCGGCGTCAACCAGACAATAGTACGTTTTAGTATTGGGTATACGAGCAAATACAAGCAGTGTGCGTTTACTTTAGCGCTGCGTGTGTCGTGTTGAGAGTGCGCGGAGCCCCAAACAGCGTCTTGAATTGGCGAATGACGCCAATTCAATTTGCACGAAATACTAAAACTCTCGATTGTGCGTTCATCGTTCATCAACGCGGTATAGGGTCAGTCAGGGGCGGATTCAGAGGGGGGGGTCCGGATGTCCTGACCCCCCCTCTTGAATTATGCATGTGTAAAAATTTAGGGAGTGGAAACGGCAAGGGGGGGGGGGGGAGGTTCTTAAACATATGATACGCTGACCAACACCAGACCCCCCCCCCCCCCCCCTTAAGAAATACCTGCGTCCGCCCCTGGGGTCAGTACGTAGTCTTTTTATCTCTGCCCTGAAAAAGGTCAAACCTCTGAAACCTCACTTACGCCAACAGCCTGTGGCAAGGAACATAGCGAATAAAACGGGAGCAAAACAGTTTGAGTCCAAAACCTGCTTGCCTAAACCCGAGCGTTGTGCCATGAGCTGGCACATGGCACGGCACGACCTGTTTTCGACCGCCATGTCTGCTTAAGATTGGCGACCGATAACCCGTTTTATTGTGGGTAGCGCTATTTAGCGTGCGTCAGGTTCCGAGACCGTTGGCAAAATTGCTTTTCGCCAACGGCCGCGAGACGGTGCCGAAATCGCTTTCCGGGATACCGCTCTCGAGTTCGATGGGCTAGTTGGGTGATCTAAAGTACTGGGTATCCGACGTTTTGGGGACATCTTGTGTTCGAATATTGTTGCCATCTAACACCCCTCCTGCAGCCCCCTCAGAAATAAGACCTACGGTAAATTCAATAGCATCTCTAGGGTCTGCGGCATCGCCCGCTACCCCCCCCCCCCCCCGCCCCTTTTCCAGCTAGTGACACGACTGCGTAAATTTAGGCTAAACTATCGGCTAAACCTTACTCTAATCCCGTCGCATTCCTCTTCTTTTATTTTAACCTATCCTTCTTGCCATAAATGGCACATGAAACAATGGAACTGTGCAGGGCAGCACGCAATACGCGTCTTATTTTGGTGGCAGTTAAAAAAAAAAACAGAACACACACCCGATATGTAAGGTCAAGCTGAGAATGCTCTACCCGGCATAGACGCCATCCGAACCACCAGCACAGTACTACTAAAGTAACTGGATCGTGGGAAAGTAGCGCCAAGCTCCTCGTACGGTCGCCATTTTGGCCCTTGAAATGAACAATTTCTCCTTGACCTCTCCATTCTTAGGGAGCAGATCTAAATTTTCTGGTGACGGGTAGTTTAATAAACACGTTTCTTGTATATGTATACCAAGATCTTGCTATCCCCACACCGGCAAAACAAGTGTACACCTTCGCACCACCACCACATGCGGTGTCACTGCTTGGAGGCATTGAAGAAATGTTTTTTTTGCTGCTTTGAATTACACAAGAACAATATAATAGTAAGATATCCGCGAAAATGGGCATAATTGATAAGTCGATTGCATAAACAGTGTCAACGAGGCTTATATTGACGAAGAACTGCTTCAGTACGATGATGCTTCATGGTGATCTTGGTGTGTCTGGTTTAGAAGGACCTTCTCGAAGCTTTGAAAATTTGAGGGGGCCGGAATGGCGATTGCGATAGCAATAAAGTCCCATTTACCAATCGCCTTGCGAGGTTTTGGTACTCTATATGTCAGTATTTGTTTGTGTTCGGCTAGCAGGCAGGGAAGGCAATGGCGCTACTTTCCCAGGATCCAGTGACTTTAAGTACTAGAAGCGAAGCCACCCGTGCCTTCTACGCGCCCAAGAGAGCTGACAAAGCGTTCGACGAAGTCTAAATAAAAACGAAGGCCCGAGGCCTTGGAGGGAAAATTAAAGCCCCTTCATGTTTCAAAAATAGTGCAAGGTGCGTCGGTGCACGAGGCACGTGCAACGTGCAGCCCTTGGGAAAATCATGGCGGCACAGCGCAGCACTGATCTAGATTTCAGACGCCATTTTCTTCTCAGAAGTGGCGCGCGGCACGTGTCTTGAGCATTTTCACAAGAATGAATATGGCGCCACTTTTCCCAAGTTAAAGGGGCTTTAGGGGAAATAGGAAGCGCACGACACTTTCGTGTCGATACTTGCCCCTAAAACGGAGGAGGGTTATGGCCGGAGCGTCCTGTCACAAAACAAGAGCAGCAACGACGAGTGCAAAATGCTAAAAGACACGCTTGCCAAAACCGCGCAGCGTTCGCAAAGTTGCCCCACTAAAATATTACACTGTTGGTTTCATGACCGGCTGCTATGCACATTTTGTTTCTCTCACTATGATTTGACATCTATGATCTACAATACAAGCTCCACGGCATAGGTTAGTGTGATATTGGCTAAAATGTCGCACTTATTTAAAAAAAAAAGATATATATATATATATATATATATATATATATATATATATATATATATATATATATATATAACTTCCCAAAGCATTCCTTTGGAAAAAGACAGGTTCACCTTTTTATCTGCTTATTTCAGCGCTAAATTATGAGTGTAAAAAGTTCTAAAACCCCATAACGGTTTTTAAACCAGTTTGTCGTGAATTAGTAACTTTAACAGGAGGAATCAGATGATGTAGACACCGACACCCCCCCCCCCCCCCCCAAACAATTTTTTTTTTTTTTTGCTTTGCGGTTCATTATGGTGTCCGAAGACTACCTTATCAATATTTAGCTACAGTGTCACGCATATTTTTAATAAAGTCAAAATACGCAACTGCTCGAAACCATAACTGAAACTAGACTGGGGAGGAAGAATAAATATAGAGGAGAAAGTTACCGGAAGTCACGTGGCTGTGCAACTTTTTTCTTTTCAAATCAACGTATTTGCGGCTTTTCAGAAGCCACAAAAAATGAATATCATATTTTATGTTTATTTCTAGTATTGAGTATGTGCCTTCGATGACCCACGACTTCTATTATCTTTGGCGGTTGTGTCTAAACCATAGAAACTGGCACGTGACCACGGAGAAAAGAGTGAGCGCGACTCAAACCGGCCAGTTCTCAATCGGCGGTTTTCGGGCGGAAAGAAACCGAATTTCGAGCCGCAAATTGTGTTCTGTCTAGTTGGGCTCTCATATGCAATCTAAAAATAAAAACATTGACGAGCATAATACCCTGTCAGTGTCCCTTTAAGCATCCGTACCAGTTCAGAACGATAACTCAGCACGCGATATTCGAGACACGAACGTTTCGGCGTCTTAAACGTAACGCAAGTAAAGCGCGAAACACATGCGCGTCAAAACTGTCCGATCCGGCGTGCGAACTGTCGGAAAAATGGCTGCTCCGAATCGCCGCACAAGACGGTTCGAGACACATGGCTTCCGACGCGTCGTGGCGTCGCTCCGTTCAGCTCCGCCCAGTCTTGGGCATAGAGTTATTACAATAAACGCTAGAGGCTCAGCTGGCGCTAGTGTGCTGTTGCATTTTGAAGCAGACAGCAAGCCGTCAGAAATTGACTTCCGGTAATGCATTTCTATGGGAAAAAGCGAGTGCATTTTCTCTCTGCGCTCGATTATAAGAGCAAATATCACGAATAATTTGTATGTACTGGGCGCATCGGAACATTTCTCAGTCACGCAGACGAAATAATTGGTCAGTTTCAGCATTTTTATTTGAAATTCGTGGCATGAAAAACGGTGGTAAAACCGCATCGTACGTGTATTTATGTGCACTGTCGGACACTGTTAACGCGAACACGGCGTCGACGCTTTCCAGCATGGGGGATATACGTGCCAAACGAACGAAGGGCATGTGAAAAACCAAAAGAGACGGCAAGAACTACGCAGTAACACTGTATAAGTAACTCCTTGTGCACGCAGACGATCAAAATAAATTGAAATTCACGTAATACAGTCCGATTTGCAATAAATAAGTTCTGCTTTATTCTTTCTGCTCATGAATATGTGCAAAGATGCATATTCAAATCATCAACCGCACGCTTCAAATCTTTGCAAATAGAGAGAAGTCAGAGAACAGGTGCCCGATAAACTGCCCGACATAGGAAATAATAAAAAAACACACCTTTCGTAGTCCACGTACTTTATTTTTTACATTCGAATGTTTTAATTTTAACCGATCGCAAAGGTGCACAACGGAGTCATTTTCATTGAGACAGGACGGGCATATTAGCAATATATAAGCGCCACCACAATTTTGAACACACTCTACATTCTTTTCGATCGTTAGTTTGCTTAGAATCGTCGCTCGTTTTCACATACCTCCCTTGAAACAGAGGTTTTGGGCCTGAAATAGAGCGAAGTTTAACATCGTTCAGTGGTAAAGAAAAATGCTGTAACTAAAGCAATTACACTTTCACAGTACCGAAAAAGGTACATACTATCCGGTACAACCGAAATGACAAAAGTTATTCATGTTATTTTCTGGAGAAGAGACAAAATTCACGCGTGTTTTCCCATAGGAATACACAGGGAGGCTGGAAATGTAGACTGCATGCTGTCTGCTTCAATTTGCAACCGGAAGTCCCGTAGACACTAGCGCCAGCTGAGCCTCTAGCGTTTATTGTAATAACTCTATGGTCTTGGGTACCCCTCTGCCGAATGGATGGATGGATGCTAATAGCTGTATTTATAACGGGCGGTAGCTCGCGCCACCCAGCCTAGAAAACAAAACTACTCCCCTCGCCCTTCTTGGTTTTTTTTACTTTAAAACGAACACAATATTTTTATTACATTCTATTAAAGTGTGTGTGTGTAAAGATTTTCCGTGTGGTTACTTTTCTGCTCAACATCACTTAATCGCGATGGACCGCAGCACACCTTAGGAGCCATCCCAGCGAAGCGAGCACTGCGTACAAATCACGTGACTATGCACCCCACGCATTGCTGCGTCTATCCCGAAGTTCACGTAACACTCACACGACATTGGAATGGCTCGTAGCGTCCGCTGCTGTCCATCGTAAGGTGAAACGGAGTACTTTCGGGTTTCGACGGCCTCGATCGGTCCCAGAAGGCCGGCTTGCTATGGCGCGCGAGATCAGCGGCTTGTTTTGTGCGCGCGGGAAAACTCGATGGCGTCCGTCTCCTTCACAACAACGACTCGCGTCGCGTGACGCACCGCGCACCGCCACATGTGTGTGTGTAGGCGTTGTAAAAGAGGGGGAGATCCGCTTCCCCGAACCACGAAGCGCCTCCTCGTCCGATCGGTCCGAAAGTCACGTGATAACATAACCTTCGCGCCATCCGTGCTGCCATTGGCTGCGGCCCTCGGAAAATCGGACAGCAGTGCGGCGATATCTGGCAAGTTGGTCGCATGCCGGCGCCGGACGGAGCCCCCGTCCGACGCTCCGGTGCGACGAAAACCCTCGCCACCGAACGTCGTTCCGGCGGTTCGCACGTCGGATCGGACAGTTTTGACGCGCATGTGTCTCGCGCTTAAACCTAAGAAAACTGTGCTGTGGAAATCACCCTTAACTCAGGCTCGGTTAAAAAAAAAAAAAAAAGTTCTGGTCCTGCTAAAAAAGCCTAAGCTTGATTATGCTGAAATAGACCGGGAAGCATGAAATATGTAAGGCGCAATCTACGAACTCACAAACGCTGACGTCACGTCATTTAAGGTAACATGACGTAGTCACGTCACGCCTCTTTTCCAACTAAATTTAGCGCGAACGTCGGCGTCACGGTTTTACAACGGGTACACTCATGCTTCGCTTGAGACCGTCTGCAGAAACTCGAGACGGCCGGCAGAAATCGGTTTCTCAATTTATTGCACTGCGATTAACCAAAGTGGTGCAGCTATTGGGGAGGAGATCGAACAGTCACGCATCTATGCTCCGTTTCACCTTATGTTGTACCGCAGACAAGGCTAGAAGCGCGAGCTCATAGCGTTGGGAGCTGCTCTTAACGCACGAGAGCTTGTGCCGCCGAGATGTGCCCTAGAGCAAGGAGCTCGCGCTTGTAGCCTTTCCTGCGGTACATCATAAGGTGAAACAGAGTATAGCGGTATACGCTTCAGCTGTGGGGACAACAAACCGTATTCTCTTGTTTGCTTTTCATCCGAGAAATCAAAGCTGACGATTCGAAGGCCGCTCTTTGTGCGACCAAAGCACTGGTCAGAGCAAAGCGCTCGTGCCCAGATCGTGCTAGGCAAGGGTCAATTTCTTTGTTATGCTGTGTTAGTAAGCACCGTGCTGTGGGGACCACCAGCTCGATAAAGCGCCCCAAATAGTTCAATCTCCTGCCCAATAGAGCTTTGCAGGAATAGCTGTTCGGCCGCCACCATTTTGCGGCTCGAGTGACCCATAAAAGCCAGAAATATCTGCCAACCACCTGAGCTGTGGAAACCCGATCATCGCGACTTGCCACGTGCATTGTGCTTTAGGAGTTCGCCGGTTTTTGTTGAATGTTTTTACATTATTTGCCTGCTCAAGATGCTTATTTCTTTTGCATTATCTTCCTCTGTGAGGACCAGGGAATTCCAGGGCTCATAGCCTGCTAGGCTTTCGCAGGAAATGGACGAAAAGAGCGAACGTCAAGAAGCACGTGACGCGGACCGTTCGACGTTCTTCGAGGATTTTTTTGTTGAGATAATCTCCCAGAAGTCTTCCCTATGTTCCCGGTCTTCCAGAAAAATAGCTGATAGGCTCGGGTGGGGGTATGGGGACGGAATAGACACGTTCGTTGATTTGTTTTGGTGCGGTGCAAAAAAGCAGCTTTCGCCAAAACGTGCCCCAAAACAAGCCGGATTCCGAACCATTGTCGTGAAGTGGCTATCGTCGTCACTGTGTATTGTATATGCTGTGTTATTCTACATCTCTGACAAATCCTGTCCCGTCCTCTAGGCGCCTTTCTCAACGTCGCCCTAGACGTCATCCTTCAGGTCGTCCTAGAGGTCATCCGAGAAGTCGTCCTAGACGTCATTCTTGACGTCGTCAAAGAGGTCGTCCTAGACGTAGTCTTCAGGCGGCGTCCTCGACGTCGTCCTAGACGTCGCCCTTAAGGTCGTCCTAGACGACGTATTTGGCGTCGATCTCTAGGATGTCGTCCTCGACGTCGTCCTAATCTTTAATATGCGTAGAAATATTACTTTAAGATTACTAGAAACAAATTCTCCATAGCACCATCTATTTCTTCTTCTTACCCGAAAAACATTTCTCCCGTGGTACGTGGTACGTGTAGGAGGGCTTCACCTTTCTACGCGTAGGCAGTTTTTAATGTTATGTAATTTTTACATTCGTTTATATTTTTACTCCAGACTTCCACAACCTAGCCGCACCTCTGCGGTAAATCACAGCATGCACACTTTGAGAAACTAATTTTCCCAGACCGTCCAAAGTGTGTTCAAAGCCTTGACGTATACTCCGTGATCCTTTCAGACGTATCTTCATGACGGTTGCTTGTGACTTTGTTGCCATAAAATTCGGTTGATAAAATTCATCTTGTGTTTAAAATGATCATGTTCATGTAGCGTGCCATAAAACGCCATCCTTGGCCTAAGATTTGCAATCCTAAGAGCTTATCTTGGGCCTAATATCGTTTTGCTCTTAGACGTAAGTTAATGTCAAAGTTTTGCTTTCCTCTCGTTTGCCGGAAACTTTCCAAGCTGCCATATTGCACCCAAAGACGCCACGAATGAACCAAAGAATCAGCAGTGGAACCTAATCCTAGCTCCTTTTCCGCAATTTTGTACTAAGTTGCCACATGAAAAGCGAACAGGCAGAAGTGAAGCCTAACTATTACCCTTGTTTGTAAATTTGGTCAAAAAGGTGCCAGATGAGAGTCTAGCTCCAAGGCAATGACGTCTAACTTTGCCATTTGTTTGTCGATTTATCGCCAAGATATTCAGTTTCAGACCAAACAAGGTCAAGTTTAGCTCTGACTTGGCTTCCCACGACATTTCAAGACTTTAAATTCCTATACATTAACCAAATTTTGACAAACAAAAAAAAAACTGTGTTACCTGAGTGTCTAGTAAGTAAGATTTTAATAATTGCTCCATTGTGTTTTCATTTTCCTTCTACAGCAAAAGGCAAGCGGGGAGACCAGGTGGCCTGGGGAAAAACAACAGGGCGAGGTTTGCGAAAACGACTTCCAATGCATGTATGGACTATGCTGCGTAAAAGAACTACGCATCGACTATTTCATTTCCACCTGCCAGCCTTTGCTTGAACTGGGCGAAAGGTGTTCCGGTGACACACTTTACGGAGACACCCACTTTGGGACGTGTTTTTGCAATGGAGGTAAGGTGGCATCCGCTGGTCCGTGCAATTTTTCTTTCCTGAGGGTATTTTTTTTTCTTGTTGCTTGTTTACGCACTTACACAAATTATCAATAGGTGTCACATTTTTAGAACTGACTTATTTTTAAAGGGACACTAACAACACCATCATTTTTTTTATCCTCGCAAACGACTAAAAATTATCTCGTAAATCGTCTTAAAATCTTAAAAGGGCAACTCCGGTGAATATTTTCGAATTTGGGATCGCGTCTGTTTCAAGCTCAGTCAGTGTCCTTGAATCACAAGGTATGTTTTTTTCCTCTCGATATTGTTCAGTGTAATAAATATCGCGGGTCAAAGTCAGGTTTCGGGCGTCTACGACAAAACCGAAACTATCGGTTAGAGGGGGATCGCAACACTGATCGCCAGCTGTACGGACGCAAAGTGACGTCATCGTGGTGCTGCGATACGCGGTGAACGTGTAGGAATTATCTAGCTGCTACCCACCTCGGAGAATGACACGGCGGTCTAGTTCAACACAACGTAGTCATTTATCCACCGTCATCTGCCGCGCCGCGATCCCAAAACATTCGGGGGATCCGTTGCGACGGCCTTTTATCGGCGGCGCAGCGCCGTTCGCGTGGTCAATTGTACTTGGCCACTCTGTGGCTTATTTGACATGCGGGCCATCTGGTTGGATCCCTAGAATCGGTTGGATCCCCAGGTGGGCAATCCCCAAATGGCCCACACCTGCAGACCCCCCCCCCCCCCCAAAAAAAAAAAAAAAAAAAAAAGTAATACAGAGAACGTTTTAGGAAGTCTTGGGGTGGCCTTCCTTTTGGGTCAGCCAGGGTCACCGAATACGGGCGAGTGCCGGTTCGACGTGAGTAATTCCGGGCGGTACCTATGCGGCTGCGTTGGGCTTGATGGGAGCTGCGTCGTCGCCCAGACGTCTCTGGCACGAGGCGCTAGAAATTGAAACAGAATGATGCCATGACGCGGCAGTAATAAGTGGCCGCACCCGAGAATGACGCCTGTCCAACTGCAGTACAGGAGCACGACTACTTTCTCTTCTCCCTCTCAAAAAATCAAAAAGGGCACGAATATAATACACCGAAAGGTCGTGCTTTTTTCGTTGTATCTTGGCGAAGACGGTGTGGAATCTTCTAAGAGGTAGTCAGGATCGATGCCATCTGGAAGATGCGACAAATCTGCTTCTTCGGGTTCATAGAGAGCTTTTAGGACGGCGACATAAATTGACCCCCAAGGTTCACCAGATTCGCGATGCACCAACTGGTAAGACAGGTTGGAGAGCTTCTTGCCAACACGGTAGGGGCCCTACTATCTTTTTGCTAAAGAGGGCGTGAAGCCTCTAGCATAATCACCAAGTGGATGAGTTCGCCTCAGCACCAGACCGGCCTTGAACTGCAGATTTCGCCTCCCCTTGTTGTACTGGTTGGCCTGCTGCTGACTCGAAACGTCGAGGCTCTCTCGAGCTTCCCGCAAGTTCTCCCCAAAACACTCCCGAAGATCTTCTGCGAACTGCGTAGTGGTGTGCTGCATACTGGCTGGATCTCTGCAAAGAAGTCCACTTTGCAGGGGAAACGCGAGCTCTTTCTCAAAGTTCAGTTGAGCTGGAGTAAAACCCGCCGATCGGTTGATTGTCTTGCGCGTAGCGAATGCAATTTCGGCCAGTTTTCAGTCCCAGTCTTTGTGTCGCGCTTTATCCGTTACAAGCATCAGCTTCAGGTTACGATTGACACTTTCCGTGATATTTGCCTGTGGTTGGTACGGCGAAGTCCGTTTGTGACGTATGCCTAGTGCCTTGCACGCATCCATGAAAACCTTGCTATTAAAATAAGACGCGCTGCCTGTAATCAGCGTTGCCGCAAAAGCCAAAGCGCGCGAAACTATCAAGAAGGCAGTCCCGGATTTTCCTAGAGTCCAGCTTGTACAAAGGAAATATTTCGAGCCATTTCGTGAAGTGATCGGTCACTATGAGCGAATAATGAGTGCTGCGTGGACTACGGGGAGAGAGAACGACACTGTCACAGGCTCAATCGGTGGGTACTTTCTTTCGATTGACTGCATTAAATCTGGTTGTTGGCCACCTCGTGGTTTCGCCTTCTGAAATACCGTGAAGCCGCGCTCGCACCTCATTACATCCTGTCTCATGCCTGGCCACGTTGCAATTT
The DNA here is from genome assembly GCA_013358835.2 of Ixodes persulcatus. Classification (NCBI taxonomy): domain Eukaryota; kingdom Metazoa; phylum Arthropoda; class Arachnida; order Ixodida; family Ixodidae; genus Ixodes; species Ixodes persulcatus. The sequence continues at coordinate 68,047 of JABSTQ010010421.1, forward strand.
GGGACAACATTTGTTAAGATCTGCTCCCCCTCCTGTGGCCTGCCAGCGTGAACTCATGCACGTATCTTATGAATGGCTCACATAGCTTACGAGGTATTACAGTCCAGAATTGCGGGCCTCAGGACCCATCGTCGGCCTGGGAAATGTACCACAGCAAGATGCCGTCGCTGCTCAGCAAATATGCGTCCAACTCCCTGGGACCCCCTGGTGTCGATTCCACGTTCTTCTGCCAGCCGGTGTGTGACTTTCAGACAAAGAGGATCGGACAGCTGGGCAGCCCGGAGCTTCTCTCTGATCACCAGTGTTCCCCACCGCGAGTCCGGTGTGATGGGCACCGCATAACCCAGTGCCACCAAGTCGGGATCAACCTGCATTTCGTTCCCGAGAAGTGGAGCACGGGACACCGCATGTGAAACGTGGTTAGTCAATCCGGCTTGGTACTCAATAGTGAACGTTTAGCGCTGCAGCGAAAGAGCCCATCGAGCGAGTCGTCCTACAGTGTTTTGAAGTCATTTGAGCCATGAGAAAGATATGTGGTCAGTGTGAATGCAAAACGAAGCACAGTCAAGGTACATATCAAACTTATTGAGTCACTATATATTATCAAGGCGCTCCTTCGCGGTTGTCGAGTAATTCCGTTCCGCTCCGGTGAGTATGTTGCTGACGAAGGCCACAGGCCGAAGGATGCTGTCATGTTTTTGCAAAAGAACAGCTCCCAGGCCGTAATTGCTTGCGTCAATTTGCACGATAAACGGACAGTTCCAGGTCTGGAAGATGCAAACACACATTCATGGTCACGATCCCGGAGAGGTTAGAAAACGCCGTTTGTTATTTTTCTTACCTCTAACGCCACTTTGTCTTCTTGCAAAGCAGTCGATTGAGAGGCTCTGTAGTCTCTGCTCACCGCAGAATGAAGTCCTTATAGAAAGCAATTATGCCGAGATATTGCTGCAGGCTTTTGACGTCATGGGGAGGTAAGTAATCAGTTATCGCTCACAGCTTATCCTCGTTTGGGCGCAGCGTGCCGCTATCAACAACGAAGTCAAGAAGTTTGATTTTCAGGCGCGGCCAACTGGACTTCCTCTGTGTGAATCGTTCGAGTGCACTCCAAAGATGTATAGACCGTTTAATCCTGGGCAGCGCCATTTTGAGAGCGAGAGAGAAAGGGGGAAGTGCTTCCGGCTCTTTCCCTCTCGCTGGGTCGGTAGAAAAAGTGGAAGTCCCGGGTGAGAGGCTTCGTCGGTGCTTGGTGTATGCGGTGCCCCAACTTCAATCACGCTTTCTTCTCTGTTTTAAACTCGCAAACTTAATTAGAGCCACGGGCTTCAATGGCGACAGTCTCCCGGTCATCGGGACACCATTGCTCGGTGTTAGGGTGCACGAATAACGACAGAAAGCGTCGAATACTGCTCGAGGACCTATGTAGTTTGCATGGAATCTGGCAAGGCGAGTGCGGCTGCAATGTTTTTAAGCTCCGTCGCTTTCCGCATGACTGAAACTGATGAACCATTTATCAAGTTTTGTTTGCTATAGGCCTATTTCAACGTAGCCGTTTTCAGTAATCAACAAGCGATACACTGACACGGGAACCTCAAATAAGCACAGTGGTGAGTTGGGCTAGTTGGTTTTGCGTTTTAAAAGGGTAAAAACAGCGCAAAAAGAGACGGACAGGAAAGATGTAACACACGGAGCGCTGACTTCCAACCTCATATATCTGAAAAAAGACGCCCACCTGCGTGCCCACATACATCCAATCAAATTACATCACATACGTCACATCATTTAAACTTAAAACTATGTCGAAAACTGCTGATGAACGAAAGTTCGCAGTCAAATAAACAAATTGAGGGAGAGCTGACACGCCTATCTTTGTACTTAGAAATAAAAAAAAAATGTTTCCGCAATCTCTCTAGTTCTCTTTTAAAGATGCTTAGCCAGAATCTCAGGAATGATTAAAAGAGGATTAACTTTATTAAATATCAATTAACTTTTGTAAACACCCGGAGCTGCCACCGATTGTTTTGCTGAGCTGCTTTTATCTTGCCTGTCCGTGTTCTTATATTTCCTTGTGGATGAACGACGAAGAAGTTCTAGATGTACTTATATTGAACCTCAGAAAGCCTCAAAGCAGCCACAAATTATTTCACTATTTGATGCAATATTTTTAGTACTCACCTCTAATTTCTATCCCTGGCGCGTTGGCTGCCGCTGCCCCCCCCCCCCCCCCCCCCCCCCGTCCCCGCACTGGCGGATGCCATGACTCGAAGAATGAAACGTGCACACTGGGCTCTAAAAAGCAGATCGCAACAGACGAGACGTACCCTCCAGCGAATATCCAGCGCTTCAAAGCGCCCAATCAACGTAAACAACCCACCAGCGGCACTCCAAGGAGCGCTTTTGCCGGCTCTCTTGTATCGCGCTGGTGATCGCGATTCAGGAAAAACGATAGAACTAACTTTTTAACAATTTCCAGCCACACCCGGTGGCGGAAATGAGCCTTCAACTAAGTGTTGTACATGATACAATCGAGTCAATGTCACCACTGCAGAATATCAATATTAAGATAAATTTACTTACAAAATATTACAAATTGAAACAGCAATTATCACGAGAACACTCGCACGCACCTCGTGGGTGCACCCCTGTTCATCGGTGGTACCGCGTTCGGTGCGCGCTCCATTTATAAAATATTCCGAGCACAGTCGAGAGAATGGCGCTGAGGAAACGTCTTTTCGGTTTATGGACGCAATCCACTGCCGCCGCAGACCGCGGTCATGTGGAAAGCGATGAAGCTTAAAAACATTGCAGCCGCTCTCGCCTTGCCGGATTCCTTGCAAGCTGCATAGGTCCTCGGACAGTATTCGAAGCTTTCTGTCGTTATTCGTGCACCCTATGACGGAACAATGGTGTCCCGATGACCGGGGGACTGTCGCCGTTGAAGCCAGTTGCTCTAATTAAGTTTGCGAGTTTAAAACAGAGAAGAAAGCGCGAGCGAAGTTCGGGCATTGCAGACACCCAACACCGGCGAAGCCTCTCATCCGAAGCTTCCACTCTTTCTATCGACCCAGCGAGGGGGAAAGCGCCGGTAGCCCTTTCCCCTTTTCTCTCTCGCCTTCTTTCAGTAAAACGGTCTATAAGGTATTCGTCTAAAGTTCGTGAAAGCACGACCACGTCATTGATACATGCTATGGCGAAATCATGTTTTGCGTCACTGAGAACAACGTTCATTAAGCGTTGAAAGCTGGGGGGCGAACGGGACAACCGGAAGGGAAGGCGCGTGAATTTAAACAATCGTCTTTGCCACATACATTCCGGTTTTTCCACGTCAGCCGGGTGCACTTCTATTTGAGGGAATCCCCGACTGCAGTCGAGGGTTGGGAAAACAGTTGCATTTTCAAGGGTTCACATAACCGAGGAAATCGTTTTAAAAGAATAACTGCCTCTGATCGACAATGCGTTTAGGCGTTTTTAGTCACACAAAGTATAGGAGTTCCATCCTTTTTTGGAGTAACGACCACCGTTGAAGCCCAATGGCTTTTCGACTCACGTACTGCGACAGTGTGGATGATATCCGTAAGCACCACATTGCACCTTCGGAGCGGTGCACCTGTAGGAATGCCGTTAGCTTTACTTACAATTTAATATTTATTTACATTATTTAAAAGGAGAATTAAAGGCGCTACGTAGCTGCTGTTCCGGACCCGTTGAGCTAGTGCTAGTTTGATTGTGCTGCTTCGTCTTACGACCGGGAACGACTTCTTTGTTCTTGCTGTTGCTGCCGCTACTGACAAGCGATTTGTTCACCAGGCTCTGTTTGAAGTTCACGCTCTGCACCAAGCCAGTGCTTATTGTGGTGCTCGAGATGGCCAGGCTTAATACTGTCACGGGAGATGGTGTCCTCTCGTTCATTTATGAGCCGGGTAAAGTATTTGACGTGCCGCCGTAGAACTTTAAACGGCGCTTCGTATGAAATGTGAAGTGGTTTCTTTCCGTCGTGGGTAAATACCTTGCGCGAGTTCCGTTGGCGCGCAGGCGTAGGTCGCAGATTCTCAAATGGATGCACGTAAGCGGCTGGCGTAAACTTCAGCGGTTTCCATTTTGGTGCAATTGGAGGCTGTAAAAAACTCCCCAGGGATAAGGAGAGGCATGCCTTACACAATCGTAGCTGCACTGCATCCAAGGTCGCTCTTCAATGGTGTACAGATCCCGAGCATGGTGAGCTGTAATGTGTCGGTCCATACCGCAGCTGTAGCTTTCGTCTTCAAAGAAGCCTTAAAGGGATGATGAACCGAAATCTGGATTCCACAAAAAACGGCGGAAAAAGCGTGCAACGGGATGCTACAAACGTCAAAACATCACTCGTACAGCGATATCTCAAACGGATGACCGTATTTTTTGAAAAAAGGAGGCGCATTTGACAGATAGCGAAGAGAGGAGGAAACGAGATATATTAACTTCACGCGCCTCGTCGCCCCCCCCCCCCCCCCCCCCCCCCCTCGTTCAATCTCGACCTTTTTTTCCGAAAATACGGCCGTCCATTCGAGATATCCCCTTACGAGTAGTGTCGTAGGGATTGTAATGTCCCGCCTGGAGCTCCTGCGTTGTTTTTTTCGAAATCCTAATTTCGGTTCACCATCCCTTTAAGCTTAAGCTCTTTGTGGAACTGTTTCACTATTCTGTTGGAGATAAGGTGGTACAATGTAGTCGGGATGGGTTTCCTACCGAGGAGACGCGGAAGGTTTTGAAAAAGTGTAGACTCAAATTGTCTTCCTCGGTCTGTTCTGAGAGTCATTGGTACACAGGAACGACTAACCGAAATGTTGACGAAGGCTCGAGCTACAGTTTCTGCACCCACTGATGAATACCAGGTTGTATTGCCATCACTGCCGCGCGGAGCGCTTGCTCTGAACACCGTCATTCTTCACTGCGATAGCAAGAAGCCGCCCGTACAGGATTGAAGATTTCAAACAAGAGCTGGAACGCCTGAACGTCCTAAAGGAAGTGGCTTCGATAGGAGCGTACCAGATGAACCATGTCTGGATCGTCACCCTTCGGTCATCAGCGGCCACGTACAGGTTAGTCTCGGCCAAAGAGCTCACGGTCAAGGGCAGACGGTGTCTGGTCATTGACCCGAGCAACGCAGAGATCAGACTCAAGATACACTGGATCCCTTTCCACGTCTCAAATGATGCGGTACGCAAGGCTATGGAACCTTACGGCAAAGTCACAGAAGTCGCACGAGAAACCTGGAAAGCGGAAGGTTTTGAAGGCATTGAGTCAGCGACAAGACTTGTGCGGATCAACCTCAAAGAGGGAACGACTATTGACGGTATACCACACCAGTTACGGCTGTTTGGAGCGAACTCCTTGATTGTGGTTCCCGGGCACGCGCCTTTGTGCTTGCGATGCAAGCACACGGGACATATACGTCGTGACTGTCGTGTACCGCTGTGCTCGGAGTGTCACCGCTTCGGTCATGAGTCAGACGATTGTATGAAGACATACGCCACTGCCGTCGGACGCCAAGAAATCGACCCGGTGCATGAGCTGTTAATGGACGCTGACGAGGCAGAGAGTACGGCAGCCAGCACTAACCCTGCAGCTCTCATCACTACAGGTACAGGTGGGAATGCATGTCCCGCCAAAGAAAAAGAAATGGCGGCTGATCCAGAGAAAAACGTTGCTGTACAGAATCTGCCTCTGGCAACTGAAGTGAAGAGTATTCCAGATCCACGGGCATCTGAAACTGAGGAAAAATGCGACCTTGAAGACCACCAAACAAAAGATGAATCACCAGAAATCGTTGAAGAAATGCCTGACGCAAGTCAAGTAAACAAGAGACCCCTTGAAAACGTACAAATCCTGGCGACCGAAGACAAAGACCTTGAAGAGGAGGCCAAGTGGAATTTTGTTACCACCAAGAAAGGACGCTACAATGCAAAGCACGGCAACCGACAGAACTCAGAGTAGCTAACAGTGACGGAAGCCTGGTACGCCTACGAAGGAAACCCGACGACAGACAATTCGAACTTACGAAAGCATGGTCATAAGACAAGTAATTCGGAAACGAAAGGAAAATAACCTCTACGGGTAGCTCGCATACATTGTATCCATAACTTTAAGGAATGTGCGAAATGCAAGAACCTTGTTGTTTTGCATCTCTAAATGTTAGGGGACTTAATTCCAGCCGTAAACAGTACCAGTTGCAACGATTGCTAGCTCAAGAACAACTAGACATTTTAGCAATTCAAGAAACCAAAATGTCTGAAGATGAGCAAGTTGAACGAGCCTTACAGCCATTTCTTTTGAAATACGAAGTGTGTGTCAGTCATGCCGTAGGTACGTCAGCAGGATGCTTCCTCTTCCTAAAAAAATCCTTAAAGCTTACTAATTTGTCGGTAATTTCTCATGACCAAGGTCGTTTCATTGTATGTGATTTCACTATGTCAGATCTGTCATGGCGAGTTATCTGTATTTACGCTCCAAATAGGACAAGCGAGAGAGAGGTTTGCTTTAACTATCTCCGTCAGTACTTGGAATGTGACCGCATTGTTGTATTTCTTGGAGATTTCAATTGTGTATGCAACGTTACAGATAGGTCGGTGCGTAGAGATACCAATGACAACAGCGCAAACCTTTTAAGCAATATGATCGATGAATGCAACATGGTCGACGTAACGGAAATGACTGGACGGAAGGGACAGCTTCAGTTCACGCATTTCCAAGCATCCATGCATGCTCGCCTCGATAGGATCTACGTGTCATGCGACCTGATAAGTAATTTTCAAGAGTATAACGTGAAGTCCTTATTTTTTACCGATCACTGCTTAGTAACGGCGACATTTGGAAAGAGAGCACGGTCGACGAACAAGTTCAAATGGGAACTCTGGAAGCTAAATGCCAATCTTCTCAAAGATGAAATTTTTGTTACTCACGTAAATGACTTATTTGAAAAGTATGCAGAAACAAATAGACAGTGCCTATTGGAAAGGTGGGAGCACTTTAAAGAGGACCTCAAGCAAGTCGCAATTGAACGGTCAACTACTATAAAGTCAAAAGCGAGAGCTAAAGAACGGCAACTGAATAGGGACTTGCACGTGCTTCACAAGGCAGAATGTGAAAATCCTGGCGCTGGGCTAAAGGACATACAATACCTGAAGTCAGAGATTGAGCTCTTACACCGGGAGCGTTACGAAGGTGCAGTTGTGCGTTCACGAACGAACAAATTTCTTTTTGGAGAGCAGCCTACAAAACGAGCGTTGGCTTCTGAGAAACAATACGCACTAGCAAAAGATATCTACGAAATCGAGTTTAATAATCAGATTACAACTGACACCAGCAGTATTGAAAAAGCCTTCGTTCTATACTACACCGAGCTCTTTGGGAGTAAAGTATTACGACCTAACTCTACAGGCCTATGCGGTTTGATAGCGAACGTTCCTCAGTTGCAAGATGACATAACGGAATGGCTCGAAGGACCAATCACGCTCGGAGAAATTGAGAAAGCGGTAGAAGAACTGCCCAATCACAAAGCGCCAGGGCCAGATGGAATTTCGTCGGAATTCTACAAAAAGTTTAAAAATCGTAGTTGCACAGCGCTCCTGGGTGTGCTACGAGAAGCGTACGCGGTGGGAATGCTGCCGCCATCCTTCCTGAAGACTCACACCATTTTAATTCCCAAATCGGATGACCCCGTAAAACTGCGAAACTTTACTAACTATCGACCGATCACGTTGTGCAATACTGACTATAAGATATTCGCAAAAATACTGACACGTCGGCTTCAAAGTGTTATTAGTCAACTAGTTGGTAGCCACCAAACCTGCGGCATTAAAGGAAGAAGTATACAAACAAATATTCATATCGCAAGAAGCGTGTTGGAATGTTGCTCAGACGAAACAAAACAGGTTGCCATGCTCCAAATAGACTTGCAAAAAGCATTTGACCGCGTCAGCCATGAAGTTCTTTCGCAGGTGCTGACACACGTCAGAGTAGGTAAAGTTATCTTTGAAGGAGTAAAAATGGCTTATAAGAGATGCACAACGAAACTTATTATAAACCATAATCTTACTACAAGCATTCCAGTTTTGTCTTCGGTCCGACAAGGGTGCCCCCTATCACCACTATTGTTTGCTTTATACCTCGAACCCTTCTGCTTGAGCATCGCTAAAAGCGAGAACGTTCGCGGTTATAACCTAAAGGAGGTTGAAGTAAAAGTCTTGGCTTATGCTGATGATATTGCCATTTTTTGCGCTGACAAAAAAAGTATTACCGAGGCGCTTTCTCTAACCAAGGTGTTTTGCAATGAAACTGGTGCTGCAGTGAACTGGGAGAAATGCTCTGGGTTTTGGCATGGCTCATGGGCAACGCGGCCAACCGAATACGAAGGCGTCCGGTGGAGCGATACGCCTTGTAAATATCTCGGTGTACCACTCCACCAATATCGTAATAGCACGTCGTACTGGTCCGAAGTCACTAATGATTTGAAACGGAGAGTGTCAAAATGGCCGAATCGAGATTTGTCCATTTTTGCAAGAGCGACTGCATGCAATATTTTTCTTATTGCTAGGATTATGTATGTATTGCAAGTTCTGCATTGTGCCAGGAAGAACGTGCAAAAAATTCATAGAATTTGTGCTTTATTTGTTTGGAAGTCCGGATCTGAACTGATGAGGCGAGACAACCTCTTCCGGCGTATTTCCGTTGGTGGGGTTGGCTTACCACATTTGTATGTTCGACAACTTGTCTCGAGGTTTTTCTTCCTCCGAGATCAGGAACAGCCATTTCTCCGTACCATGATTCAGACAAAATTGGCTTGTCACTTCCCATCATTTTTGGTTTCATCCGAGAATTCAAAACCTATGGTCGCCGTAGGTTTTCTGAAAGAGGTCGTCGACTCTTTTAATTTTCTATCTGCACGATTTTCACGGGAGTACCTTTCCAGTGTCAACAGAAAAGACCTTACACGGGCACTCTTGGACACACTTTTTCCAGTACCTATCTATCGCGCCTTGTTCGCAGATGGCCCAGGTCAGGATGTACTATGTCGAGTCAAAAAGATGTATATCCCTCCTGCAGTAAAAACTTTCTTTTTCAAATTACACACCGGAACACTACCTGTGAAAGTATGGATGAAACAAAGAGGAATGTTTGTTCCATGGTCGGTTGACTGTTTATTGTGTAAACAACCAGAAAGTGTTGAGCATGTTTTCATTGATTGTTGGGACGCCGTACTATTTTGGGACATCTTAAAGCGGACATTGAAAAAAGATCTGATTATCACACCCTATTACATTCGTTTTCTTCCAGTTGATAAACATGAGTTGGTCCCTTACGACTTATTTGTGCTTCTGGGGCTTTTCAGTATTTGGAAATCCCGCATGGCTGTTAGACACGCGGACATAAACGCCCACACCGTGGATGTATATTTCATTGAACTTGTCACGCAGATTAAGAGTATTTATGCCCCCGCCGAGGGGACCCCCGAGTGGGCACCTTTACTAGACGCTCTCATTCAAATGAAGCAGCTGTAATAGCATTGCAATGAAACCTTTCTAAAAGTGATTCTTCCATCGGTCACATATGTGCTATAGTTGTTAAAGATCACTGTTTGGGACTTTTTTGAAATGACTTTTTGTAAGTGTCAGTGACATGTTCGTGCTGAACTTTACAAGCCAACGACGCTGATGTGCATTCTTTATGTACTGATTGGAATGAGTGAGAACTGCGTGTATGTCTACCACGTATCATACCTCACGTGTGTTTCATACTTCACCATTCATGTTAGGATGTTGTAAATAGTGTGGTGAATGCTTTGTGTACTTGAACATTTTCAAATATTTCTGCAAACTCAAATTAAACTGTTTAAAAAAAAAAAAAAAAAAAAAAAAAAAAAAAAAAAAAAAAAAAAAAAAAAAAAAAAAAAAAAAAAAAAAAAAAAAAAAAAAAAAAAAAAAAAAAAAAAAAAAAAAAAAAAAAAAAAAAAAAAAAAAAAAAAAAAAAAAAAAAAAAAAAAAAAAAAAAAAAAAAAAAAAAAAAAAAAAAAAAAAAAAAAAAAAAAAAAAAAAAAAAAAAAAAAAAAAAAAAAAAAAAAAAAAAAAAAAAAAAAAAAAAAAAAAAAAAAAAAAAAAAAAAAAAAAAAAAAAAAAAAAAAAAAAAAAAAAAAAAAAAAAAAAAAAAAAAAAAAAAAAAAAAAAAAAAAAAAAAAAAAAAAAAAAAAAAAAAAAAAAAAAAAAAAAAAAAAAAAAAAAAAAAAAAAAAAAAAAAAAAAAAAAAAAAAAAAAAAAAAAAAAAAAAAAAAAAAAAAAAAAAAAAAAAAAAAAAAAAAAAAAAAAAAAAAAAAAAAAAAAAAAAAAAAAAAAAAAAAAAAAAAAAAAAAAAAAAAAAAAAAAAAAAAAAAAAAAAAAAAAAAAAAAAAAAAAAAAAAAAAAAAAAAAAAAAAAAAAAAAAAAAAAAAAAAAAAAAAAAAAAAAAAAAAAAAAAAAAAAAAAAAAAAAAAAAAAAAAAAAAAAAAAAAAAAAAAAAAAAAAAAAAAAAAAAAAAAAAAAAAAAAAAAAAAAAAAAAAAAAAAAAAAAAAAAAAAAAAAAAAAAAAAAAAAAAAAAAAAAAAAAAAAAAAAAAAAAAAAAAAAAAAAAAAAAAAAAAAAAAAAAAAAAAAAAAAAAAAAAAAAAAAAAAAAAAAAAAAAAAAAAAAAAAAAAAAAAAAAAAAAAAAAAAAAAAAAAAAAAAAAAAAAAAAAAAAAAAAAAAAAAAAAAAAAAAAAAAAAAAAAAAAAAAAAAAAAAAAAAAAAAAAAAAAAAAAAAAAAAAAAAAAAAAAAAAAAAAAAAAAAAAAAAAAAAAAAAAAAAAAAAAAAAAAAAAAAAAAAAAAAAAAAAAAAAAGTCACCCTTCGGTCATCAGCGGCCACGTACAGGTTAGTCTCGGCCAAAGAGCTCACGGTCAAGGGCAGACGGTGTCTGGTCATTGACCCGAGCAACGCAGAGATCAGACTCAAGATACACTGGATCCCTTTCCACGTCTCAAATGATGCGGTACGCAAGGCTATGGAACCTTACGGCAAAGTCACAGAAGTCGCACGAGAAACCTGGAAAGCGGAAGGTTTTGAAGGCATTGAGTCAGCGACAAGACTTGTGCGGATCAACCTCAAAGAGGGAACGACTATTGACGGTATACCACACCAGTTACGGCTGTTTGGAGCGAACTCCTTGATTGTGGTTCCCGGGCGCGCGCCTTTGTGCTTGCGATGCAAGCACACGGGACATATACGTCGTGACTGTCGTGTACCGCTGTGCTCGGAGTGTCACCGCTTCGGTCATGAGTCAGACGATTGTATGAAGACATACGCCACTGCCGTCGGACGCCAAGAAATCGACCCGGTGCATGAGCTGTTAATGGACGCTGACGAGGCAGAGAGTACGGCAGCCAGCACTGACCCTGCAGCTCTCATCACTACAGGTACAGGTGGGAATGCATGTCCCGCCAAAGAAAAAGAAATGGCGGCTGATCCAGAGAAAAACGTTGCTGTACAGAATCTGCCTCTGGCAACTGAAGTGAAGAGTATTCCAGATCCACGGGCATCTGAAACTGAGGAAAAATGCGACCTTGAAGACCACCAAACAAAAGATGAATCACCAGAAATCGTTGAAGAAATGCCTGACGCAAGTCAAGTAAACAAGAGACCCCTTGAAAACGTACAAATCCTGGCGACCGAAGACAAAGACCTTGAAGAGGAGGCCAAGTGGAATTTTGTTACCACCAAGAAAGGACGCTACAATGCAAAGCACCGCAACCGACAGAACTCAGAGTAGCTAACAGTGACGGAAGCCTGGTACGCCTACGAAGGAAACCCGACGACAGACAATTCGAACTTACGAAAGCATGGTCATAAGGCAAGTAATTCGGAAACGAAAGGAAAATAACCTCTACGGGTAGCTCGCATACATTGTATCCATAACTTTAAGGAATGTGCGAAATGCAAGAACCTTGTTGTTTTGCATCTCTAAATGTTAGGGGACTTAATTCCAGCCGTAAACAGTACCAGTTGCAACGATTGCTAGCTCAAGAACAACTAGACATTTTAGCAATTCAAGAAACCAAAATGTCTGAAGATGAGCAAGTTGAACGAGCCTTACAGCCATTTCTTTTGAAATACGAAGTGTGTGTCAGTCATGCCGTAGGTACGTCAGCAGGATGCTTCCTCTTCCTAAAAAAATCCTTAAAGCTTACTAATTTGTCGGTAATTTCTCATGACCAAGGTCGTTTCATTGTATGTGATTTCACTATGTCAGATCTGTCATGGCGAGTTATCTGTATTTACGCTCCAAATAGGACAAGCGAGAGAGAGGTTTGCTTTAACTATCTCCGTCAGTACTTGGAATGTGACCGCATTGTTGTATTTCTTGGAGATTTCAATTGTGTATGCAACGTTACAGATAGGTCGGTGCGTAGAGATACCAATGACAACAGCGCAAACCTTTTAAGCAATATGATCGATGAATGCAACATGGTCGACGTAACGGAAATGACTGGACGGAAGGGACAGCTTCAGTTCACGCATTTCCAAGCATCCATGCATGCTCGCCTCGATAGGATCTACGTGTCATGCGACCTGATAAGTAATTTTCAAGAGTATAACGTGAAGTCCTTATTTTTTACCGATCACTGCTTAGTAACGGCGACATTTGGAAAGAGAGCACGGTCGACGAACAAGTTCAAATGGGAACTCTGGAAGCTAAATGCCAATCTTCTCAAAGATGAATTTTTGTTACTCACGTAAATGACTTATTTGAAAAGTATGCAGAAACAAATAGACAGTGCCTATTGGAAAGGTGGGAGCACTTTAAAGAGGACCTCAAGCAAGTCGCAATTGAACGGTCAACTACTATAAAGTCAAAAGCGAGAGCTAAAGAACGGCAACTGAATAGGGACTTGCACGTGCTTCACAAGGCAGAATGTGAAAATCCTGGCGCTGGGCTAAAGGACATACAATACCTGAAGTCAGAGATTGAGCTCTTACACCGGGAGCGTTACGAAGGTGCAGTTGTGCGTTCACGAACGAACAAATTTCTTTTTGGAGAGCAGCCTACAAAACGAGCGTTGGCTTCTGAGAAACAATACGCACTAGCAAAAGATATCTACGAAATCGAGTTTAATAATCAGATTACAACTGACACCAGCAGTATTGAAAAAGCCTTCGTTCTATACTACACCGAGCTCTTTGGGAGTAAAGTATTAGAACTTCGCTGCGCCAGTGGCGACACGCCATGGAGCGCCAGGTTTTGTATTACGGAAGCGCATTCATTCCAGTAAAAAGCGAGACGAACTATAAGTAGGTATACATTCTTTTAGGTTCTCTATATTTTTAGGATGAGATTTTTATTAGCTTCTGTTTCTGCGATTTGTACAAACACACGCAAATTTGCTTTTCTCGATGAGGCCGATGCAGGTTTCCGTTGCCAGGGGGCGCGACCTGTACCGATCGTGCTGCTCTCGTCTGCAAATACGGTTTCCCCCAAAGCCGTTTAGAGGCACACGATCGGTCGACTCGCCTGATCCAAGGTATCGATCGTTTTTGTTTATCGATCGTATTTTGTTCCGGTTCCCTAAAACTCTTTAATAGCTCCACGTGAGCGCGCGTTTATTCACAAGAGGCGCTCGACTGGTGACTTGAGATAAAACTACAGATGATGTTAGGGCGAGTCCATGCGGAGTGGGCGGGGGAAAGGGAACCGTTGTTATCATCTTCCTGCGGGTGAGCGTAGTTCGAATGAAAATGGGAGATGATTCTGCAGATGTCAGAAAATACGACGTGTTTCCTTCTCGCTTTCCAAACAGCCAGCTCATTCGTGCTTGGTGATCTTGACGTCTGCAAAATCATCACCCCCTTTCATCCGAACTACGCTCAGGCGTGCGGATGATAACAATGGTTCCCTTGAATCGAGACGGCTTCCGCCATCCACTCCGCATGGACTCGCCCTGAAGTCATCTCTAGTTCTATCGCAAGCCACCAGTCAAGCGCCCCTAAAAAAAAAAAAAAAAAAAAAAAAAAAAAAAACGCGCGCTTGCGTGGAGCTATTAACTCCCGCGGCGACTGTACTTGTAGTCGTCGGCCGGTGGCGGGGGTCCTACTTTGTCAAGCTGGATATTGGTGAAGTGATCGTCTGGAAGCGAAAACTTTCTGAGTGGTATAGACGTGTGTTGAGAAACTTTGGCGCGTTGGCATTGAATGTAAGGGCGCGACCATCAGGCGGACGTCGGCGTTGATCCTTGGCTATCATATGAATTGTGCGGAGGTTAGGCTTTGTGTGGCTCGAATTCCCGGATGTGAGAGAGAATGCAACGCCTCGAAATTTGGTTGTCGGAACATTTTAAGGACATGTGGTGTATGTTGACCTTTTGATACATCGGGCAAACCGTTTCAACCTACTCCGGGATCTTCACGTCTTGAAACTTGAGTTATGTTGTGGTGTTTCGCAGATGTTGAAGGGTCATGTCCATGCTCTGCTCTTTCACCAGATATTCGTAGTTCAGAGCTTCGTTCTTTAGAGCATGTGTTCACACCTACGCGAGAGAGTGCGTCTGCCAATGTTTCATCTTTTTCAGTTACGAAGGAAATGAGCGTCGTGCACATTATGATGTAACCCATTTGACGGATTTTGCTTGGCGTGTGGGCTTCGCTGTTAGATGTTAAGGCGTATATCAATGGCTTGTGATCTGTCATCCCAAATATGGTCGCCCATTGAGATAGTACTGAAATTGCCTGATGGCTAGGTAGACGCATAGTACCACTCTTCCGAAAGTACTATTCGCGACTCCAGCAACCTATGGGGGACGCCACTATCGGGAAAATATGGCGGTCGAATCCAGGTCGTGCCGCGCCATGTGCCAGCTCAACGCACAACGCTGGGGCACCAGCAAGTAAGCATTGGACTCAAAATTGGTGTTCCCGCGTTTTATCTTCCAGGTTCCGAACGTGCGCGATGTGTTGGGGTAAGCCAACTTCCAGAGGCTTGACTTTCTTCGAGGAAACGAGGAAAGGACTGCCCACTGTCCTTCCACGGTGCTGATGAACGTTGATAAACACAGAATGTCTGGCTCACACGGTTACATAGGTCGCGTGCAGAGCAACCTGGGTTACAAGGCGACCCTACGGTTACGACACAGTCACCGGTAGAACTGTTCTGTCGCGCAAACCACCGACAACATGTAGACATGGAAGCCAGAAGAGACGAGCAGAAATCGCGAATGGACCTGTTCAGGCCAGTACAGTGGATTTCCCGCTAGGTGCCGTTCGTTTTGCTGGAGTCGCGAATAATGGCACCCGGTGGGTGATTGGTTCATTGAGAAAAAACGCTCCGGCTCCACAGGAATTTGACGATAGGGTTTAATTATACCTACCTTGTTGAAGATGGTTGCTCCATGCAAGGCACAGGTGAAATCTTGTACGTGGAGACTCAGGTAGCGATTGAGGACCATGTAATGGTTCAGGGCCCCTTAGTATCCGTATGGACACCAGACGCCGTTCTTCTTTGGTGCCATGTGCAGGGCAGAAGGAAGATCAGAAGCTGGAGTAAGGTCATATGTTGCCCAGCTTTAGCATGTGCTGAACTTCAGCTACGCTATTCACAGGCATTCTGGTGTGGAGCGATGGGGTCGGACGAGCACAGGGGGTTACGTTGTCTCTATGTGGTATGTCACCAAGTGCTACATTGGTGTGTCAGTTGATGCTGGAGGAAGCACATTGTGATTTTCTTCAAGAATACCTTTCCATTGAAAGATGGACTCTAAAAAGGACGCTTGTCTCTTGGACGTGCTTCGCCGATACGCCCGGCACGGTGATATGGGTCTCCGTTTCGTGAATGAGTTCTCGTCTAACATCTACCGCTAGTGCGAAGTGTCGAAGAACGTCACCTCCTATGATGGGCTGGCGAACGTAGGCGATTAAACAAATCCAGCGAAACGTCTGCCGGAGGCCCATGTCTATAGAGTGATGGATTTCGGGCCGTATGTCTCGAATGGTGACCCATCGACCATTTGTAGTTATGCGGTATCTTGCCGATGCTGTTAATCTTGCAGCGTAGGGGGTATGACTCGAATTTCGGCCTCGGTGTCTACAAGGGAGTGGATTTTGGTAGCTCGATCAATCATATTAAAAAGACGGCTTGACCCTAGGCGCGCCACACCATCCACCTCTGGTGCGCGGACCTGTCGTTTCCCGCGTAGATACATGGCTGTTAGCATTCATTGGTCCGGACAGCGCAGATAATTGGAAAACCCGAGTCCATTATTTAATCGGCCATTTGTGCCAACGTCGTAGTTGAATCGCTAGTAAACATGTTCAATATCAATTGGACTTGGTGTGCAGTGTCTGAACAAAGAGTTCTTGGAGAATCGTTGTGTGCATGGTGGGTACTTTATCTCCCAGGGCCTGCTCCATGCGCCGAAAGAGCTTCGTCGGCTTCTTGTCATTAAGCTCCTGGGCCGTTAGGAGTTGTTGCAGTCAGTGGTGCACCCACTCTGTCGTCCGGCGGATCAGTTCAGTCTTCAAGTGCTCATAGGTCTGGTCCTCTGGTAGAGCGTGAAGCATGTCTCGGTCTACCGCTGCTAATGACTATGGCAGATCGAAAACCACGTGATGAAACTTCGTCAAGGACGATGTTATTTTGGTCTTTCCAAATATTGATTCGATGGTGAGGAACCAGAGTTCGGAGTCCTCCGCCCAGAATTTCGGAAACTTGAAGCTGAAGGCTACGACTCTCTGCATTATGGGATCACCTGACGACCCTTCGACTTGGGTGGAACTCATCGTTCGAATGAGAGCGGATGTTTGAAATCTGGCTCACCGGTGAAGGGAAGTCACCAGGCGCGAAGATGGCATTGTTCGAAGATCGGGGTCACCACTTGTTGCAATTTCCTTGGCTTTGCTCAGAATTATTTTTTACAATATTTACAAGGAGATTTAAAGGGGATACGTAGCTGCTGTTCTGGACCCGTCGAGCTAGTGCTGGTTTTCTCCTGTTTTCTTTTTCTTTTTTTTGACCGGGTAATTTACTTTTGTTCTTCGCCACGATAAAATGTTCTTCCGATGGGCAGAGACAGCCCAGGCAGGTACACAAAGCGCTGCCTTCGCTTTCTGCCATGGAAAGATATTTGGAATCTCAATTAACACCGCCAGCAGGTAGTAGAGATCCCGACGCCACCGGCGAATTTACATCTGCCGTCCAAAGGTTTTTTCTTCTTTACACAACTCAAATACGCCATCCCCAATAAGCGATATCTTTGCGCGTGTATCTAGAAGCGCGGCTATTGGGGCACCCTGCAAATTCTCGGTCATATGTGATTCAACAAACTTGGGAGTGCGTTCGATTCGATGTACAGCTGGGATGAACCCTGCTGGTGACCCGGGCTCAGGGGGTGTCGTAGCCCTGGACGTCTGCCGCGGGCCTCTGGTTGCTCGGCCGTCTAGCGTGACTCTCCATGGCGTTGAGAACTTCGAACCGCCGGTGTCTCCTGGAATCATGTCGGGACTGGACCGCCCATCATTCAACGTGAACGGGACCGCGTTGGGTTTAGAGAACCTGGGCCCCCCCCCCCCCCCAAAAAAAAAAAAAATAAAAAATATATATATTTTCGTGCTGTGCGTCAAATGGTGTATCATGATATCACCAAAGAATTGTTTCACTTTAGAGTTGCGTAGTTTTTTTTATATAAAAAAAAAATAGAAATACGAAGCCAATTCAAAGTGCCCGCCAATGCCCTGTGACGCAACAATGTACCGCAAGATGTCGGGGCGGTCAGAAGGGAGGCATCGCCGGAAGTCACGTGGGTTGTATCACTCCTCGTGCTTACCGCGACCGCGTGTAATTTCTTTTTTTATATTTTTGTTATTTTCCGCACCTCCGCGAGCAATCCAAGCATACAAGGTTTCTTGTATTTGCTTTTCATCGCCTCATACTGCTGTAACGGTAGAAGAAGAGGAGTCAGTGAACCTAGTATACAAGTTCTGCTCATGTTACAAAACATGCACTTTAAGCTCGACGTTTACTTCTACTTGGTACACTCACCAGTTTGTATTCTCTAGACGCCAAACATCTTCAGACTGGAGAGTCTCCGATGATTCGAAGACCTCAGTGTCTGAACCTTCAGAAATGCGATCGGGCGTGTCGTATGCTACTCATCCTAATTTCTGCAAGCGTTCTAAATCTTTTTTTTTTTTTTTTCAAAACTCGGTAGATTTTTTTGAGTTCAGTATGGCTCTGTACTATCGGACTGATGGCATGCACTCGTACACTGACTTTTACTCAACGCTTTCATCATTGACCTTCATCGCGTTGATCTACTGATTCTTAGTCCTCAACTTTTACAGCGCGCAAACTAACCAATGGTGCAGTGATAAAAAACTAGTGGAACTGAAACTTCGTTTTCTACAATCGCTCATGGAGAAGACCAAAAAAAAAGCCTTAGGCACGGTCGTGGGGAGCACGAGGAGTGACACTCACGTGACTTCCGGCGAACACGGCTTAGTGACGTAGTCGATGCCTCCCTTCTGACCGCCCCGACACCTTGCGGTACACTGTTACGTCACAGGGCACTGGCGGGCCCTTTGACTTTTTTTGCCGTGTCAGAGGCCCTTTAATGCAAAGGCGGTCGCATCGGGGTTCAACGCTATCGCGTTTCGACTGGCTATCTCATGATCAATATTGTCTTCTCGAGGCTTCTTGGGGCTCGACTTCGTAACGGACCAACCGGTATCACTTCTCCACCCGGGGCTCGTCGCTGTAGCGTACAAACCGGGTATCTCTTCTCTAGGCCTCCAAGGGCTCGACGCCGTAGCGCTACAACCGGGTATCTGATGACTGGACATTGTCACGTCCAGGCCTGCCGGGGTTCAACACCGAAGTGGTCCGACCGGCTATCTCATGAATGTGAGAGGGCGGGTAACGCCTCCGGGGGTGAACACTGGAGCGGTCCCACCGGATATGTCATGACCGACAGTGACTTGATCAGGCATACCGGGGGTAACCACGAGGGACCCTCCGCGATTCTCATAACCGTAAGAAGCCGAGACCGCAAAGGACCTCCGGCAGTCCGCTGGAGGTCCTTTGCAGAGGTCCTTTCTCCGACCGTCTGCCGGAGGTCCTTTGTCCTGAGGTTCTCGCCGGTGGCCGCAGAGCACCTCACGACTGAGACCGCTCAGAGGGCCTCCCGAGATCCACCTCAAAAGGGGACGCGTCGGTGCTCTCATAATGATGAGAATGCTGGGCTGCAAAGAGCATCGGTAGTCCGACCAGTGCCATCCTCAGGGCGGCCCGAAGGCGACTGCGACGGATGGGCCTCGAGGACCACGTGGTTTCCGCTTTTCCGGCGGATAGCAGAAGTCCCATTCCCGGTTCTCGCAGTTTTCTTGCATCCAGGTTTAGGGCTGTTCACCGCAGTCCCGCGGCGCGTGTCCTGGTTTCCCGCACTGGGAAACACGGAGCCAGGTCTGGTTTTCATCGTCGCCACGTTTCTGTAAGAAGGGGTGTGTAATTTGTGCCCCTATTCCGCATCTCGTCCGCGTACTTGCTGCGGGTTCTAAGAACGCTTCTCACTAGTATATTCTGCATCTGCGTGCTCGTACCCCCACCGTTCTCGAGAGATTCCTATGCGCGAGGATCAAGGACTCGGGGAGCGGCATAGTCGGCCGATTCGTAGAACTCACTGTGCATTTCGTAGTCCTCTGGCTGCTCAGACCAGGCGAAGGTTGATTCAAGGTCGGTGCTTTTGGTGGAGGAAGCCGGTACCCAAGTTCAACAAGGATTTCAGCATAAATCGTCGATGCAGCCCGTGCAATGTCGTTCAGATCCCTAAAACTACGCCCCCTGATATGTAGGTGGAAGTGTGGGTGGCTCTGACGGGTACTACCTTTTCTGCATCAGGGGACCCCGCGAGAGCAAGGACATACTGCCTCTGGAAGGCCCTTGCCAACTCTATAGACAACTACTGCGGGTGTTGTGTGCACTCTTAAAAAAAAAGGTATCGATAGTCCTCCCTAAGGGGAGGAACGGTCTTCCCTAGTGAAAAAAGTCATTTGTATGAGATATTTCTTGTGCCCAATAGACACATATGAATCATACAAGATATATAAGAACATATAAGAACCATATAAGAACCATAAAAGAACTATTCGCAACTTTCAGCGATAGTGGTACCGCGGTGTGAGAATGGTGCTCCCTAGCTCCTGGATGATTGGCCTCATAATAAAAGAGCTTGCCTACACCTTCCTGGCGTGAAAAAATAACGTAAGGCTCTGATACTGCTCGTATATAGCAAAACTAGAAATGCTTACGCGTTGCTGACCCAGCCTCGCACCGCTGTTCTACGACGATCATCCAGATGACAGCCATTTTGATAGGCACCAGTGCGCCCCCTATAGGTCGTGAAAGTTGCGAATATCAAAACTATATAATATACATGGGAACTTATAAGAAACGTCCCACACGTTTCTTATATTGTGCTTGTATGTTCTTATATATCTTATATAGTTCTTATATGGTTCTTATATGGGTCTTCATGTTCTTATATATAGTGTATGATTCATATGTATTTATTGGACACAGAAATTTCTCATACAAATGAGAATTTTCAATAGGATTGTAACCTATGTTAATTTAGAAAGGGAGAAACTTTCGTCCATGAAGCAGGAGAGCAAATAGTTCCTCCGTCGCCTGCATCTCATCGTGGCCGCCCAGAATCGAGCAAATCGAGCTCAATAAGGCTTAACGAGGACGCTACGTCTCTTGTAAGGGACGAGAGGAGCAGCAAATAAAAGCGTAACGCGAGCTTTCCGCGAACTGTGTTTATTTCCGAAGCCAGATTTGCCCCGCAGGTAGAGAAACTTGCGTTTCAAAAGCAGTTTCTCCGTCTTCTCGTCGTCAGCACTGCGATGTTAAACGGAGACACCGATACCCAGTTACTTCCCGCACTTTACGTGTTATCTTTGCTGTTCCTCCAGTCACAATTCCTTCGTCAATCGCACATCACGGAGGAATGGAAAACCAATCCACGAAACCAAAAGCCGCTCTCAAAAGAACAAGCTCGAAGCCGCTGTTTATCGCGCAGCGTAAAAGACGGTTTAACCGCTTGCCACCAGATGGCAGGGTAAAGCAGAGTAATCGCAAGTAGCTAGGCTAGGTGGCGATAGGTACCGCACAATTCATGTTCTACAAAAAGAAATATTTTATTTTCTCACGCTACCAGTGTGCTTCGGGAACCTCTATTATAGACACATGCAGACACATTACTCACACTACAAGTATCATCTGAACATACATTGAGCACATAAAAATACATGGCATATACAAACATCAATATAACGGCACACTAACCCGATCACTACACCCGAGCTCTAAGTTTCCGTCTTTTATACTGGTCGTTTTGAAAGAACGGAATTTCTCGGTGACTGCCTAAGCAATAAAAAATATTCCCAGCATGTTGATTTTTTTTGCAGCAACGTCATACCTCTGAGAGTATTTTTAATGGCTCAGGGGATGAATCTTAATAAAAAGAAAACGCTTGATCATGCCGTAATTTTTTGAAAACCAATAAATCGAGTCGCTCCAATGCGGTTCCAAGCCATAAGTTTGTTTCCCCGCACGGCATTTCGTAGCCAGTATTTCTATTGTTGTGTTTGTTTTTCTATTTGTGCGGTTCGCGCACGGTTGCAATTGCCGTCTTGAATTAATCTCTGTAGAGCGGATATTCACTCAGCTGGAAGTGATGCTTCACGGGCAGAGAAATCACTTTTCTGTTAACTTGAATGCAGTCAAAGCCGCGACTTGCGGCAGGTGTTAAAGGGGCACTGACACATCAAAATCATATTTTTGTTTATTATCCGAAACGATTGAAAACGGTGCCGGGACATTACCCTCAAAATTCGAAACTTGGGAATTCAGTATTTGTGAATTAAAAAAACAATTTCCAAATGCCGAATTTGAAGTTCCCGCGCGATCCCCGCCAGTGCAGTCAGTCAAATTTTGCGGTCTCCTGCGACTCGACTTTCTCTCGGACCTCCGCTGACCCGATGCGAGGAGGAGGCGAGCTGGCGCGCGGGAAAAAACCGGTTTCTTCGCCGACTCGCCGATCTGCTCGAGCGCCGCCAAGTTTTCTGAGGGAGGACACAAATCTAGGAGGGGACATCTCACCGAACTCTGATTTTTGGTATTTCAAAAAGAGGGGCCGTAGTGCGTTCGCAATTGCGTTAAAAAACATGTTTTACGATTGCCGTTATTAAATGTTATAGAAATGTAGCCTACAAAGCTTCTAAATTTCCTGATTTTTGACGTCACCGATCAAAAGAAGCAAGGAGGTAGCGGCGGGAGATTTAAACGCCAAAAATAAAAAGGCGCGCGCGCGCGGGGGGAAGTTTTTTTTTGCGATGCGGTTTTTTTTGCGTGTCTATGACTACAACTTGCGTCGCTTTAGACAATAAAAAAAAAAATACGACCTTTGGGGTGTCAGTGCCCCTTTAAGTGTACGGAGCTACGCCGTGGCGAGCTCCAAAACTCCTAGCGCTCATCCCAGCGCGCCACTTGGAGGGCAGTTTCTCCAGGGACCGTTGTATATTTAAACTGCAAAATAAAGGATAGCTTTTTTTATTTTACCTACTATTCTTTTTAATGCTAAAATTCCACACTGTAAATATACGTACTTTCCGTCATAATTTCGTACTGTTCAGTCCTTTCCCCAGAGCGCAATCGCTCTCGGCCACTGTACGATAGGAGCTTACCGTTCAGACCAGCGTTCCAACATGACTATCCGCACGTCGATCGATTGCACCTAATCCCTCAAGTGGTCTTAAACTCTTTAATGTAATGTAAAGCGGAATGTCAACTTGCGACACGCCGCCCCCTCCGATCACGGCCCGACCAGCGGCATCAATCACCGACAGCTTACGTCATCTCATCTTGTTACACCACTGATACGCGAACACACGGTCTCATCGGCGATAATTCCAGTCTTCCGTACAAAACGCAAAACACTGCCATCACGATGTTGCTGCTATGTTGCTGACACGCAGAAATACAGATCCACGTTGATTGCTGGTTGGCACTCGGCATCGGAAAACAGAACCGAACTCAGCACGGAAGGCACGCAGGCAGCAAAACCTGCCAGTCTTGGACGCAGTTCCTGCGATTTCCATAACGTCGAAAACGTCGACACAGTTCCGCGTGGTTCCACTTCTGTAGTTCGTCTCCGCGTGGGTCCCGCAAACCGGAGATGGCCATCTAACCCAGTGTACGTAGCGCTGCTGGCACTGCTCCGGAACTTCGCTGTTTCTAGCGGGTTCGTTTGCTCGTTTGATAAAATTAGTGGTAAAAACGTCAATGCAACCAAAATGTTATGCACGTTTGGACTAGACGACGGAGTTACAGGCGGCCTTCGCTGCCGCTGAAGCTCAATCAACTCAACAACATTTATTAAACAACGTGCGCGACATGCTCAAAAACCAAAACCGAAAGAGGATGAGTCGGGAGGGCGAAAGCTTTCTCCCGTCTACCTGGAGAAGGAGGAAAACGTCTCGTTCTTCCCTTTTTTTCCTGTCCGCTAGGTTGCGCGTCAGTAGAAGGGAGGAAGACGCGCCGTTGCTACCTTTTTCCTTTATTTGTTCTTTGAGTGTAGCTTCTGACACGTTAAAGGGCCTCTGACACGCCAAAAAAAATTTTTTTTTCATGCTAGGCGTTGAATTGGCATATCAGGACATCACAAAAAAATTGTTTGACTATAGAGTTGCGTAGTTTTTTTATAAAAAATAGAAATAGGAGGCCCAATTCAAAGTTCCCGCCGTGCACTGTGTGGTAACAGTGTACCGCAAGGTGTCGGGGCGGTCAGAAGGGAGGCATCGCCGGAAGTCACGTGAGTTGTATCACTCCTCGTGCTTACCGCGAGCGCGTGTAATATTTTTTTAAGTATTTTTTTGTAATTCTCCACACCTCCACGAGCGATCCAAGCAGACAAGGTTTCTTTTATTTGCTTTTCATCGCTTAATGTTGCTGTAGAGGTAGAAGAAGCGGAGTCAGTGAATGGACGTGATTAACTACAATGCCTAGAAGGTTCTATGTGAGGGACTGTCTCGGTATTTCAGCAACTGAAGAAGAGATCACACTGCATGCATTTCTGAGAGACATACATCGGCCGCATGTGCACCTAGTAAACAGGTTCTACTCATGTTCTAGACAAAATACGTACTTTTTGCTCGACGTTTACTTGTACTTGGTACACTCACCAGTTCGTACTCTTTAGACGGCAGGCATCTTCAGCCTGGACAGTATCCGATGATTCAACGACCTCGGTGTCTCAACCTTCAGCAATGCGATCGGGCGTGTCGTATGCTAGCAATCCTAATTTCTGCGAGCGTTCTAAATTTTTTTTTCAAAACTTGATAGCTTGTTTTAGCTCCCAGTATAGCCCTGTATCATCGGACTGACGGCATGCACTCGTACACTGGCTTGTACTCGCAACGCTTTCATCATTGACCTCCATCACGTCGATCCACTGACTCTTCGTCCTCAAATTTTACAGCACGCAAACTAACCAACGGTGCAGGGATAAAGAGCTATACTCTGTTTCATACTTAGCGTGCAACGCTGTCAAAGCTACTGGCGCGAGCGTGGGGCTTGATCTCGTTCATCATTTGCACGCGTTCTCGCGCAAACAGAACCACAGATGAAGCCACGCGCTCGCGCCAGTAGCTTTGACAGCGTTGCACGCTAAGTATGAAACAGAGTATAGTGGAACTGAAACTTCGTTTTCTACGATCGCTCGTACGAAGAGCAGAATCATAAAAAGAAAAAAAAAAGTCCTAGGCACGGTCGCGGAGAGCACGAGGAGTGAAACTCACGCGACTTCCGGTTAACCCACTTTTAGTGACGTAGCTCGATGCCTCCTTTCTGACCGCCCCGACACCTTGCGGTACACTGTTACGTCACAGTGCACGGCGGGAACTTTGAATTGGGCCTCGTATTTCTATTTTTTATAAAAAACTACGCAACTCTATAGTGAAACAATTTTTTGTAATGTCCTGATATGCCATTGCAACGTTTAGCATGAAAAAAAATATTTTTTTTTGGCGTGTCAGAGGCTTTTTAAGGAGGCACCTCTGGCCTCCAGAAAGGAAGGCGGGCTGACGTCACGTGCAAGCTTTATCCTTAGCTGAGCTAGAAACGC
This sequence comes from Ixodes persulcatus, assembly GCA_013358835.2. Lineage (NCBI taxonomy): Eukaryota > Metazoa > Arthropoda > Arachnida > Ixodida > Ixodidae > Ixodes > Ixodes persulcatus. The sequence goes on from JABSTQ010010421.1 coordinate 93,250, forward strand.
AGTCTGTCCCTGTGATCTTTATTTTGTTTTCTACCTCTCCTAAAATGTTTTTTTTTCTGCCTCAGTCCCGGGTTAAAGTCAAGATGGTGAACTTCCACCAGCTGGCCAGCGCACCGAAAGCATTTTCGTTAATCTTAAGGTTGCTCGGCAGCCAATAATTCCGGAATTAGGAATATATTCAAGTGGCGCTCCCTGCGCATCTTAAGGCTGACAGTTGCCATCAGATCATTCCAGAGCTCATTACACAGACGAAAATCGCCGAGTCATTGGGCTTTGGACAGATCCGCGGCGTTTGATATTGAGCCGAAGAAAGCTACGCTCATGCCCAGACGCGTTCCACAGTCAGGTATATCCATGTGTCTATGACAGTACTGTACATGGCCGTTTCGTCTGTCACCGGTCGAGCTTAGTTTTGTTATTTTTGGGCATTTTTCTTTTAAACGGGGATTTTTTTCTTCGAGGCTTCTCAGATTTATTTTTTAAAGCCGCAAAGAAATAAAAATAACACTGTGGTTTGTGGAGGTAGGTCATGCGGACAGTCGAACATGATGTTTTGGGCTAATCGTCACAATAAGTCAGGTAATTAACTAACATATGTGAAGAAACTTTTGAATTAGTAAAAATGAACATATGGTTTCAATTAGAAACTTACTGAATGTCATCGAAAACCAATTATATGAGTAAATTCGAAAAATATCAGAAGCACGTGGGAAGCCCGGGGTCAATGGCGTCGCTAGGGGTGGGAAGGGAAAGGGGAGGGGGGGGGGGGGGGGAGCGGATTGCTTAGGGTGCAGCACTCAAGGGGTGAAGCTGGGCAGTCAAAGGAGGAAGGGAATTTGCGGCGGGCCATCTCCCCGGCTGTCGCTGACCCAAGTGGCGCCATTGCGCAGGAGTCCGCCAAAATTGCCACTCCTGTAACGAGTTTGAGGGTGATGATGCGAAAAACTTCCGAGCGGGGTTTTCCATCGCGTATCATCCGCGTTTTCGCAGCGCCGGCCTTTCGTTCGTTGCACGAGCGTCGAGTGGTAACTTTAGCGCTTAGAAGAATGGATAGTTGGGCGAGTCGGTGGGAATTCATCGTAGGAAACAGCGCGAAAAACAGAAGAGGACGAAGAAGAAACACACGGGACGAGCGATGTGCTTTAGCGCAACACCGCGCTTTTCACACGCCCCAAAGGCTTTCCCAAGTTTGTGTAGTGTGCTGTTTTCGATTACGCTTCCTTTAACTGGAACCATTCGTTTACTCTAGCTAACTATAAAATTAATCAACACATTTTTTTTGTTAATGATCCGACTTGTTTTGAAAATTGATCCCCTACATTATATCTCCTCGATCGCATAACTCACCTGCAGACACTGCATTAAAGTAGCTTTCACGACTATGTTAAAGAAAATGTGCAAGGACTAAAAAAACAGTCCGTGAGTCACCCCTTTGTGATAACCTGTACCGCGTTCATACCTAAGCTGACAGTAGGGGGGAAGCTTAGGCGGACCAATCAACCCCCTCTCCTTCATTACGTGACCCTTCTGACTGCTTGTGGGGATGGGCGGGTGCGTGATCGCGTGGCGAAAGATAGGCGTATGACTGGTCCGATGAGCACGTTGCTTCCACCGCAATATCAGCTTAGGGGTGAAGGACGACGAGTTTTGGGCGTACGAATCTGAATTCTTGCAACTTATTCCTAGTGGGTTTAAGAATCCTGAAAGGCATACCACTACGAAGACACATAGTTACTGTTTCAAGTACAGTACAAGAAAATAGTGGCGTATTTTATTCTTGTGATTCTCACCCAGCGTGCTTCCTGTATTTAGTCGAACTTCGTTGCAATCAGTTTGAAACTGTTAGTGCAATTTTTAACTAACTCTTCTGTCCAAGTTCTAAGAATTGTAGGCACGTGTCACGCAGATATGAAAAAAAGGAAAAAAAAAAGAGTATGACGGCGAACCGTTTTATATCGCCGTATTTGTTACACAAAACTAGAGACATGCCTACCAATATCGCACGTTTCTCATAAACTTTCCTGATTTCTGTTTTAGGTTCGTGCCAAGGTGGTAGATGCCAACCTTATACAGGCATCTGACCGAACAAATAAACGTTGAACAAAGAATCCCTTTACTGTGTTTTGGTTTGCGCGGCAATTCGAAATCTGTCTCAAACGAGGCAGCGAGAACGCTTGGGCGTTCTTGTAAGTTCTGAGCATGCCAAGGTGCCTCAGTTGGGTTTAGAAATAAATATAAAAAGTATATAACTTGTTAAAAAACAATCTTTGCAAGAGAAAGTCACGAAAGCGTTTTCAAATATATATTTATTAGGAGGTTTCGGGAATGGTGCTCTTATGCAAAGGTTATTTCGATTTAACTCGAGAGGCTGCAATCCGACAGGTTTCCATGTGCATATATGCCTCGTTAGTAAAAGGGAGCGTGTACCCTTTCAAGGAACCACGGGAATTGGTTTCGGAACGTGGATTAAAAAATGTTGCACAGGTATTCGAATATAGTATATCTTGTCCTTCTAAATGTAGAACATTGAACTTACCTGAGTAAAGAGTTAAACATTAAGAGCTTGAATTCGCTACCTTAACTGTCAGTCTGCCAAGGAAAGCATGACAATCTAAGAGGCGATGACGAAAGCATGGCCTCCGAGATTTTTGGCACGCCAAGCTCTTCCCCGGCCCTTTCAAACACTTGACTTGCCATCAAAAGGACCACATAACCCTCCGGCTCTAAAGTTTCGTGAGACTGGTGGCCCCGCGCTACGGCGACTTCTGGAACATTTGGCGCGGTAGGGATGTGGCCAAGTAGTGTTGCGAACATAGTTTTTATGGTTTGCCGCCTTCCAGCCTCCATTGAAAATGCCTTCGCGTCACGTTTGCTGTGTCGTCAGACGCCGCGACAGCCCGGTGAGCATAAGAGGCATGACGACACCTGATCACTTTTATAGGTTTCCGGGGATGACCTTACAAGTATGGGTCGCTGCGGTCCGTCGAATCAATTGAGTTAGTTTCTTTCAATTGCATTTGTGTTCATAATGATACATTTGCCCTTAACGCAGAAATGTTTGATTGTTCTTCTATTTTATTACTTATCTGGTCCTAGAACCCGCAAAATGCGGGTATTTCACAACCCACGGACGATAAGGAAAGCGGCGTGCTTCGCGGTCTCTCCTCATCGGAACTAGGTTGTTGTTGTTGTTGTTTCTCTTTAGTTATGAAAGACGATCGCTACTTGATAGATTGCAGCCTCTCGCCAGAGGCTGCAATCTATCAAATTAGTTGGGGATCTTTCGATTGTGCAAAATTTCCTTTTAATCTGGACGTGACAACGAGTGTAATATACGTTCGTGTTTTGTAAGAACATAAGAAAATTTCCCGATTTGAGCCCCTGTCTGACGGCACCTCAAATGCCATTTGAGGTGCCGTTGGCATCATTGGCCGCGGATGTTCTTCACTACAGGCTGGTCACTGCGGATAGTGTGAACTCGTAGAAATAAATTAACAACTCTATTTTGTCTTTCTTTCCTTTTTGTCCGACCCGATAAAAAAGATCGCACCTCGCTATCGGTCCGGTCAGTCTGGTATTGGCCGAGTTCACGATCCGTCTTTAAAATGAGCGGCAAATTATATCTGAACCTCTTCTCGAATGCCTCGAGCGAAACATTTCACGATAATACTTTAAGCAAGTTTAAGGTACAGCTGTCCCAACCTATCCTATTAAATGAGCCGGATGAGGTCGCCCTAGAGGAATTCAATTTTCCATTTAGCATCAAGAATGTGACGAGGCCATCGAGCGAGACCCATTTGGTCAGACCAATGGATGCTAGGCAAGTGAAAGCCAACAAAAAGATTCGAATCCCTGCAAAACAAGACGTCCTCTCGTTTGTGACAAGTGGGTTGAGATAATTGTTCGGTTCCAAAGCGAGCCTCGATCGAAAGTAAAGTTGTTAATCCATAACCTTCCAGAGAAACAATGGTTTAATTGCACATGTCGTCTTCCTTAGCCAAAAAGCTTGGCTTTTCAGAACATATATTTGGTATATAGGTCAGCGTATGGAAGGCCGTCCCAGAGATTAAAAGACGTTCGATACAGAGCTTGAGATCGAGCTGACAAGGATTAAACACGTCATGACAGAAAACCGAATTGAAATCCTTGAGGGCTTCTATGAATAGGCAGATCACCTCATTGACACGAAAATCAGTGCATACCAATCTACACTCGCACTCCCACCTTCAAAAATGTTGTTTCGTCATAGCCCCTAAATAAAACTCGTAGCTTTGCAGCTCCATCACAATGAATATATTGTGATCAATCAGCACTTATCACACATGCTCGGATTAGGTGAAAAGACCGTGTGTATCTCCTTTACAGTGGCAGACCGTGAAGTCACATTATATCCGAATAATTACATATATACATATTGCAATATCATAGAAGCAAAAACGTTGGTGATGTGAAAGCCCCACATTTGAGAGTCGTACCTTTCGTGGTGACCAATATAAAACGGTGATTTTGAAGGAAGTCAACACCATTTGTCAGGAGCTCGTTGGTAACAAAGGAACTTACATTCCATTTCTAGACGGATCAGGTAGTGTCGCGGCCACTCTTAATTTTAGAGCGCAGCAGCTCTTGGGCGCGTTCCTGGCTTGAGCGGCGTCACCGTCGGCGTAACCGTGCGGTGCATTATGGAAAATGTCCCATAGTGCACCGCCCGGGACACCCTTACGTCGCTCGCGACATCACGTATGACGTCACGAGGGTCCCGCGCGGTTTATTACGGGACATTTCCCACGATCCAGGGGAGGGGAGGAGAGAGTAGAAGGAAGGAAGAGGGAGAAGGGGAGGAGGTGGAGAGGAGGAGGAGGAGGACGAGAAAGAGGAGTAGCAGGGAGGATGAGGACGTGAGGAGGAGGGGTATACTCCCTCCTCAGTACTCTTTCCTCCTTCTCCTCAAGAGCTGCGCTCTAACTCGGCGTTACAGGGTGTTGTAACCGTCTTGCTTTCATTTTTTTTTAAATGCATTTAAAGTCTGCACCGCGCTGTGTAGACCATTTTTCAGGTTCCGGAGAGAAACGTTCGCAACATTTTGTGTCCGGGCCTTTGTTTCAAGTGGGCAGCGGAACATAGTTCGACATCTATCACAAAATATCGCCGGTACAAACCTAGTGGCTCCGTACCTCGGTCGAAAACTCGTGGCAACCGGCAGAAACGTAGCAGAGCGCAACAGGCAGGGTTCTTCGCTTCGTGATACCCTCAAGGAAGGAATTGGTCAGACGTATCGATTGTTGTTGTTTACGGGTTTAATGGCGCAAGAGCAACAATGGCCATACTGCGCCAAACAAAGTGGGTCAATAAAAAAAGGTGAGTTCAATTAAACTATGGGGAAATAGTTCTATAATTTGTTTAAAAATCCTATATTTTCAAGAAAATCAAAAAGACGTTTGAATGAAATCAGTGGTCGCTCACCAAGTAGCAAGGCAGGGTGAAATGGAATGCGATATTTGAAAAGGTCAGGAAAAAAGAATTTGTGCTGCTGCCGAAGTCCAGGACAAAGAAATAAAATATGAAGGACAGTCAAAGGTTCACCGCGGCGCTCACAGGATGGAGGTCCTCTACCAGTAAGCAGGTAGCTATGTGTAAGGAGGTGTGGCCAATTCTCAGGCGGCATAGGAGGACCTCGTGGAATCTATTTTTGTTGTAAGATGTTTCCCATGTACCAAGGTCTGGCTTGATGGTGTGAAGCTTATTGTTAACCTCTGAATCCCACTCAGACTGCCACGATTGCAAGATTGCAAGTCTTGTAGGCATTTGCAAGTCTTGGTGGGGGATGCGTACATGAGACACCGGAAGATTTTGCGAAGAGACGGCCAGTTTATCTGCAGCCTCGTTGCCAGCAATGCCCACATGGCTAGGAATCCAGCAAAACCTAATATCATGCCCATCCTGTAGGCCCTTCTGCACCTTACCACACAGAGTCAGGGTCAGCCGATTCTTTTTTGATAAAACAGTACATACAGCCCTAACAACACTCTGGGAATCTACAAAGATGACGGCTTTCTTTATTTTACTCTGAACTATATAATCAAGCGCCACCATGACCCCATATAGCTCGGCAGTAAAAATACTGGCAAGAGTGTTTAGACGAGTGACTTTGGAAAAACGAGAAGAGTATACAGCCGCACCAACAAACATTGTTGACTTTGTACCATCAGTGTAAAAATGATTATAATCTTTGTATTTTTCCTCCAATGCAAAGAATTTCTGCTGTAAAATTAAAGGTGAGACTCTTTGCTTCCTGACTTTTGTGAAGCACCAGTCACAAAAAATGGGTTTGACATTCCATGGGGCAGTATGGTATGAATTATCCAAAGGTTAAAATCATAAGTCAAATTGAGGGAGGAGCGAAGACTCTCGACACGAAGACTCAAAGGCCGCACAACAGTTGGCTTATGGTTAAATAGGCGAGAAAAGCTAGAGTTTTGAATACAACTGTAAGTGGGGGAGCTGGGGTTTGACAAAATTTTGTAAGCATAGGTGAGGCTAAGCAGCTGTCGCCTTTTTTCAAGCGACATTTCATGACAGTCAACATACAAGCTAAGCACAGGGAAGGTGCGAAAAGCCCCAGATACCAAACGCAGCCCAAGGTGATGTACTGGATCGAGCATTTATAAAGCAGACGTTCTCGCAGAGGCGTAGACAATTGAGGCATAATCAAGGCGGGATCGAATAAGAGAAGAATATAGACGGAGGCATTTCTTATCCGAGCCCCACGACTTGTGCGAAAAAACTTTGAGTATGTTCGATGCCTGCATAGTTTTTTGCTTGAGCTGTTTGAGATGCGAAACAAAAGTAAGTTTACGGTCGAAAATAACTCCTAGAAATTTGTGCTCCGTTTTGACAGTAATGTTGTTTCCATTTAAAAGGAGTGTAGGATCTAAACAGAGGGCACGCCTTAAAGAAAAAGGAACGCAAACAGTTTTCTCCGGAGAGAACATAAAACCATTCTCATCAGCCCATGTAGTCATTTTATTTATTGCCAGTTGCAGCTGCCGCTCAGAGCTAAACATATGACATGACGCTACAGATATCTGAATGTCATCGACATATAGCGAATAAGATACAGAGGGAGGAATGATTTTACCAAGAGAGTTAATTTTTATTGCAAAGAGTGTCACGCTCAGGACTCCACCCTGAGGAACACCATTCTCTTGAACGAACCAATCTGATAAAGTTATTCCCAACCGAACTCGAAAAGTGCGTTTACACAAAAAGCTCTTTATGCACTGAAGCATTCTACCGCGTATCCCGTACATAGAAAGGTCGCGCAAAATGCCATACTTCCAAGCGGTATCATAGGCCTTATCCAAATCAAAGAAAACAGATACACAATGCTGCCTGTTGACGAATGCCTCGCGCACAAAGGTCTCCAGCCGCACTAACTGGTCTGTTGTAGACCGTTCAGGCCGGCAGCCCCACTGATTGATATCCAAGATATTATGCTGCTCAAGAAAATAAATAAGACGCCTGTAAACTAATCTTTCAGAGGTTTTCCCCGTACAACTTGACAATGCTATCGGTCGGTAACTTGCAGGGAGGGAAGGGTCCTTGCCAGGTTTCAACAGCGGTATAACTTCAGCCCGCTTCCATTCAACAGGAAAGTATGCATCACTCCACAGGCCATTGAAGTAAGCGAGAAGGACACTGAGTGACTCTCTAGATAAGTGTCGAATCATGTCGTAGTGAATTCCATCAGGACCGGGGGCTGAATTCTTGCGGGAGTTCAGGGCCACTTCGAGCTCAACCATTGTAAATGGCTGATTGTAAGGTGCAGACGCTCTTCCTGTGAAGCAGAGCCTCGTCTTTTCCTTGCTTGTCTTACGCTTCAGAAATGCTGGAGAGTAATGTGCGGAGTTTGAAACAGCAGCGAAGTGATTGCCCAACACATTAGCCTGGTCTAACAATGAGGCTCAAGAAGAAGAAAAAAGGGGGATTGTAAAACAGCGGTATTTCCCCTCGACCTTGTGAAGTTTGTCCCACACTTCTTTTGCTGGAACGTAGCTGCTGATGGAAGACAAGTAACCTCTCCAAGATTTTCCTTTAGCTTGCTTCCGTGTCCAACGGGCACAAGCTCTGCGCCTCATGAATTCAATCAAGTTCACAGATGTCGGGTATCTACGAAAGACACCCCAAGTCTTATCTTGGTTATTCTTTGTGGTGGAACAATCCTCATTCCACCATGGCTTACATTTCTTGGGGATGTTCGAAGAAGTTTGAGGGATGGAGCAAAGAGCAGCACCAATTATATGCTCTGTGATGTAGGCTGTGGCGTCGTCATGAGTTAACGAAGAGAACATAGAGGGGACAAGCTCGAATTTTTGGCTAAAAAGAGCCCAGTCCGCCTTTTCTAGCTTCCAACGCGGAATCCGTTTCATGAGACTGGGAATAGGTTTCACGCTCTCCAGAGCAACCGGGAAGTGGTCGCTTCCAAAAGTAAAAAGGGGTGAGGGAGCTGAGTAACTAAATCATGTAGATCATGAATATGCAGTGGAACATTTGGTGGAATATAGATAAAAACAACGGTGATAAAGCGGTCCAAAAGGAGACGTACAGCTAAAGCCTCAAGGGGTGCAGAGAGAGGAATCTGGGAACAAGCAACTCCACTTTGGACGATCACCGCTACACCACCAGATGAGTTTGATGTGGAACAATCCTTTCTAAAAACTTGGTGATGACGTAAAATAGACACATGATGATCATTAAGGTGTGTCTCTTGTAAAGAGAGAGCAATAGGACGGAGGTCGTCCATAAAAAAGTTAACATCGTCAATATTCCGTAAAAGGCCGCGGCAATTCCACTGCATAAAAACAAATTTTCTTATTTTGTAAATATATTAAAATCTTAGATAAAAAATGAGGGTAAAGAAAGAAACGAGTAGATTCGATCTCAAACAGGCAGCTACATCAGGCACATCATTTAGGTGCAATTGTGTTTGGTCTTGTGTTTGGTCTTTGAAAGCTGCCACTCCATGTCGTCCTGATCGGATGCAGGAGTGGACAACTCTATGCACTGCTCCATCGCTTCTACCTGTAAAGGTGGGGCGCTCCCTGTAGACCTGGGAAGGCTGGAGGTACGAGGTGGTAAACCCCGGCCCCGACCAGACCCAGCTGAAAAGGCGGACGAGGTACTGGGTGAGTTCTCACCCAGGTCCACCCGTTCCTGCCCATTGGATACCGGGAGAGGTGAAGGAGGCCATCTCCAGTGAGTTGGGGCGAGAGTGTCGGTCCTTCCCACCGGGGGAAGGCGTCGAAGTCAGGACGGGCATTGGCATTGCCTGCCTTTCCTGAGACTTGGGGGCTGCTGATGTGCTCCCTCCAGAAGGTGGGGGAAGCTGCTGCCCCTGCGGGGGGGTTGGGGCCCGAAGGGCCACTGCCAGGGCTTCAGGTGAGACCTGGGTGGCCTTCGATTCCGTTCGCGGTGGAGGGCCCCTGCGCACCGCGTCGGAGTACGTGCCTTTCGAAAGAAAGGAGAATCTTTGCTTTGCCTCTGGATAAGATATGTTTTCTTTTGCTCTTAAGGTGAGAATTTCTTTTTCCTGTCGCCACGAAGGGCAAGAACGAGAGTATGCAGGGTGAGGACCCTTGCAGTTGACGCAGAAAGCTGCCCCTTCACAGATGTTGGCTAGATGGGCATGGCTGCCGCACTTTGCACACTTCTCCTTCCCTCGACAGCTGCGTGATCCGTGGCCAAAACTCTGGCAACGGAAGCACCGCTGGGGGTTGGGGACGTAACGGCGGATGCGGCAGTTAAGGTATCCTGCCTTGATGATTTCTGGCAGTGTGTTTCTTTCAAAAGTAAGGATTACGTGTTTGGAAGGAATTTCCTCACCATTTTTACGGAATATGATCCGCTTAACGGCAACAACGCCAACACCTTGGAGTCCCTCGAGAAGTTCTTCCTCACTAGTGTGTAAGAAGTCGCCCACGGATGGTGTTGAGCGTGCGGTGAGGGCTAACCGACCCTTTTACATCAAGAAAACTAGTCAGCTTCAGGATCGCTTCACTTTGTTTTGTGGTGGTTACCTCCACTAGGAGGTCTCCAGAGTGCTGCTTTTTAGCCTTCTACGAGAACCCGACAAGGTTTTCTAGTACCTTCGCAACAACAAAAGGCGACAGCTTTGCAACAGGTTTTTGTTCATCAAGCGAATGAACAACGAAAAACTTCGTAAATGTTTCTCCTTCAGAATCTTTGTCAATGGTCTTGGGTTCAAGGCAACGCCTTTTAAAGGCCTGCCCTGAACGGGGTTTGGAAGAGAGGGGCGCCATAGGAGGGCAAAGAGTGTTTAGAATCCGCGGTGCACCGCCCACCACCGAGCCCAACACCATAACACGTAACGAACCATAACAAGAAGGGCTTGGCTGGAGACGTTACACTAACAGTGCTGCCGGGAAACTATAGCCAAGTGTGGGTCAAGACAGAGGTCCATCGCCACCCAAGGTTAGCCCTTGCCGCCAAAGAGGGGCGAAAAGGGAGTAAGAGAAATGAGAGAGAAGTAAGAGAAACAAGACAGGTAAAAGTGAAAGACCGGAGGGGATAGTAGAAGAAAAGGCGACTAGGCTGAATTATCCTGGCCAGGCCTTACCAGGACTCCCGTCTACGAGAAGCGGGGGCCGAAGTGGTGTATTGCCTCACCCGGGGGGCCCCGAAGGGTCCAAACCTACCCCGGGCTCGGCTCAACCACCAGGATGCCCTTTTCCCCGGACACGGGAAAGCCACGCACAGCCAGACGTGGGCGGGCGAACCCGCATGGCTCGAGGTCCGTGGTGACGCCACTCACCAAACACCTGCTTTCACAGGTGCCCCCTGCGGGGAGACGTATCGAAACACGAAGGACGAGCTTCTGCGAAAGGTGTCCGTTGCAGGTTATAAAAAAAAGAAGTCCGAGAAACCTTGCTCGGTCTGCCCGCAAGAAAAGAGACGGAAGTTTTTTAGACTTTTTTGATACCTAGAGAATGTCGAGAGGAATGTTTACCCTCCACGAACGATCCTGTTTGTGCAGAACCGGCGAACCAGAACTTTTCTCGCTGCCGCCTACTTCGTTTGACCTGGAAAAATCGGAGTACCTTGAGTCCTTTCTCGTCGCAAGTGCAACCTCCAAGTCCGTTTGGAATTTCACGTCCCTTTCACGTCGAATCTAAAATCGTGCGAGCCAATGGTGATCCTGCGAGCACTGTTGCATCCGATGGGTTGGTTACGAACGATAAAGTGATTCCCGTTCAGGCCCTTGGAAGCTCCCTCTTTCAGTACCTACACGTCTATGTGAATCAAACTCTGGTCAGCCAGTACAAAAACTATGCCTATCGTTAATATCTTGACATTCTGCTTAACGCAAACCACTAAGTAGAGATGATTATCTTTCTGCGATGCTCTACGAAAAGACCCACTGAATATACCGGAAAAACTGTAAATTCCGCCGGATGCGAAGGGACTCGCCGCTCGCTTCAAGCGTACCGAGGGATCTACCCTTCGCGATCTGTTCTGTCCGATATTCAGTGACATTTTCCAGCAAGAAACGAGCCTACTTAATGGCGTGGATATCCGCATCGTACTGGTACAAAATACCGAAGATTTCAGACTCTTGGCTGCTTTAACAAATCCACAAAAGCAGATTGTTCAGCTTCCTCGCATCGTTCCGTACATTCAACGAGTCCAAGTGGCCCCGACGGTGCTCGTCGGAATCAAAAGGCGACTGCAATCCACCCCCAAATCATACCTATTACGTGGAGTGGAAACCAAAACCAGGACCGTTTCTCCCGGTGTGTCACATATCGTTCTCGACGACCTCTATCCTCATCGGGTTCTATCTAAGCTCGTCCTCGCGTTTGTAAAGAGTGAATCGTTTCAGGGAAGTCACGAACACAACCCCTTCAAATTCGAACACTTCAACCTGAAAACGGCCATACTGGACGTCGGTGGGTGTCAGCAGACGGAAAAGTTCGATTTTAATCAGGATCTGTATATGAAGGCCTATATCAACTTCCTGCATCGACCCAATCGAAGAGACGTTCCGCTCTCTAAAGGCGCGTTCTCAAAAGACTTCTTTCATCTCTACTACCCTTTGAATCCCGAAAGGGAAGATCATAGTTTATATTAGATCCTCACAGCCAATGTGAGACTCACCCTCACTCTCAAGCAAGACCTAAATAAGTCAGTCACGATCCCGTTCATGTGAGAAACACCACGAGTTTTGAAAATTGACAAGAAGACGCGGGTCAGGATCGCTAATTAAAATAATGGAAGAACACGAATTTTATACGATGTTTGCAGGGAACCAGTATACGTGTCTTTGGTTTCGAGGTACTTTTTCCTGCGACGAGATTGGTCATAAGAGACCAACCCAGGGTCTTTGCGTGCTTAACACGTACGGCACCGAGATCATCTTCCGGCAAACATTAGGTTCTTTTTTTTTTGTATCTCCAAAGGATAATCCGATTAGTTATTTTGACAGTTTTGGTACGATTCCAATACACGAAGAATTTTACGACTTTATGGGAAACGTTTCCAGCTTTTTCTACAACAAAAAGTGAATTCAAGAATTCAGGTCAAGTGCGCGTAGACTTTATTGTCTCTACGTCGGCGCTGTCCTGTGCTGCGGTGTACCACTCCCCGAATGCCCGAAGACGTTCTCGCCAACCGATCATCGACGGAACGATCGTTTGATACCAGTACTTGTGCGGAAACTATTTTTATCCCCCAAGTTAATGCTATCCTGCTGCAGCATTTGGTAATCTCTTTTCAGTCAAATATAAAAAAAACACAAAAAGTAAAACATGAATAGTTTTATTACATGCATTCATGCGCATTGAAAAGGCTCTATATAAAAAAGGAACAGGAATACACAATTAAAATGTAACATTTTATAAGATTACATTAACACAATGAGATTTTATCTTGAAGCAATATTTTCAAGACTCAGATTAAAAAAAAAAAAACATTATATACAGTTTGAAAATAAAAAAAATATCGTGTCAGAATTACATTTTTATTGAGTACATACGGCGGGGGGCGACATGTCGAAGATTCTAAACATATCAATGCTCACTCCCAAAATAAATACACTGCCACAATGACACTTTTACTGAACACACCCGATTGCCTCAGAGGACGGCATTTCCCCGAGTTTGAAATGTCAGTAAGGAAGCGTTGAAAGTCCATTGTATTCAATAAAACGCTTGTTGTCGAAGGGGTTCAATCCAATTTTTTTCTACGACGAAACTTTTGTTTTCATTTTGCTTACGAGCAATGATGCTTTGGGTGATAGTGTGCAGAGTTTCGGTCTTGAGAGTCTGAAAATAGAGATCGTAAGTTAGCTTACGGTGGCTCACATCTTTGTACTCCTTTAGCCCTCACACAGTGTTCTTCAGACTCTGAGACATCTCTAAAATAGAGAAACTTGCGTATGTGGGCTTGTTGAAATGCAAAGTTTTCTGCAAAAATTGAAATAAGACCACGTACGGACCGATCGCTGTAAATTGCCTAAGGTTAGGTTTTTGCATATTTTTTACTACTTCGTTCTCTGGAACGCTATTGGGAATATCGTTGTACCTGGTGAGGGATTTCAACCGTCTTTCCGTAGATCGAGCTCATAAAGAGCTTTGACAGGTTCTTCTGAAAGCTGTTGGTAGACTGCTTGCGCAGATTGTGATTGAAGTTGATAAATTCTCTTAGAGATGCTCGCTGGGAAAACTTCAGGACGCGATGAATCTTCTTCAGTTTTAACCTTAGCGGCAGGTACAACTTTAGGTTTCGGAAATGAACAACGTAATTACGTTTGAGAAATAGGGTTAAAAGAAGCTTACGTTCCGATTCTCTCTTGGGTAGGTGAAATTGTTTTGCTAGCGCCTTTTGATAAGACGAAAGCCATTCGGATGAAACCCCTCGTTTTTCCTGAGCCAAATGAAAGTCTGCATGCGAGTCGTGTAGTTCCTGTGGATAGTCTAGGTCTACCTCTAAATTGTAACGAGTGGGTGAGTCGTCTGCAACCTGATCGTGCTGAAGGGCATAAATTTCTTCCTGGTCGAACCATCGGAAACTGTCGTACGGAAGCGGTTGTCTCATTGTTGACGCGTAAAAACAACTCACATCGAGGTCAAACGTTTGAGAGGCTTCTTTGTTAGGATCGAACAAGTCGCTGGTTGGAACGTAGAGCTCTTGCATGTCGAACTGGACATTGCACGATTCCTCCTCGCGAACCCTATTCAATGAAAAGATAGGCGTCGACGTCGTAGAGCAATTCAAGTTTCACCTTCGTTTGCTTAAGCGCACAGGCCAAGCTGAGGGCATAAAGCGACACGAGATGCAGGGGATCGATCTCGTCGGTTTCCGGGGTCCATTTCCTAAGCTTCTGCAGTACGTCGGATAGAAGTAAGCCGTCGAGTTTCAGATAGCAGTGGCTGTGCTCTCCCACGTTTTGGAGCTTGGACATTTCCAAAACAATCTGGGCGTGGCGATAATCCTTCTCTAAAATGTGACCGTCGTTAAGCTTGTAGTAAAACGACTCACGTGGTGGCACATCGGGCTCGTCGTAGACGCTAAAGTCGGTTATGTAATCGTAGGGAAACACACCCTTCCGTGCCAGCCACTACGCTTCGCGAAGACAGCAAAAGATTTCCAAGCCTTTGGAATGAATGTCCCGCACAGTGCGTCCTAGTTCGCGGGGAGGAAGGCAAGACTGCCGAGAAACCGTAGGTGTCCCACATCGAGTCGAGTCGTCGAGTCGCCCGAATTAAGAAAGAATCACGAGAAAAAATCGTACCTGGTTTATTTATTATGCGAGTTATTGCACCCAGATTTCAAAGGTAAACCAATACACTTATTCAAGTGGCCATAGTTCTGCAAATCGGTATGTCGCATATTCGTGACACTGGGCATCTAGTCTGTTTTGGACGAAGAGTGCAAGTTCAAAATATTATTGCACAAAATACAGGAGGTCATTGTTTTATTTAAACGACTGCTTCAGTTTCCTCAAACTGGGCAGTTCGAACTTGGGTGGCGTTACTCTTGGTGGAAACCGTAGAAACAGTTGCTGTTCTTGTTCAAGCACAGGTCTGTGTTGCACTTGACGCACATGAAAACTGTTTGACCTTTGCAGTGTGGTAGCTTGCACCTTTGCCGAGTTTCTTTGACGACTAGCCAGTGCCCTGTTCTGTCAGTTCTCACGCTTGCAACCGGAACTACTTTCATCAGCCCCCTCTTTTTCTTTGCCAAAAGGCTGCATTTCCATTGATGATGACGGCCTTCCCTTCCGTCTTGCGGTCGTATCCTTCCCTTGCTTCAAAAGGCATGCTTCTATGTTCATCCTAAAGTTTAGGACATCATCCTGTGTTTTGGCGGGGACGCCCAGTGACTTGCAGTCACGTCGGTACAGGAGCCAGCAAACAACAATCACGAGATCAAGGAAGTGAAAAAAATAACTTGAGGTAAAACTTCTTCGACTTGATGTGGATTCTGTAGTGTGCGATGAGGCAATCATTCAGATCAACGCCGCCCATGAATTTACTGTATGTTTGCACGGCGCATGGCGAGTCAATGTTCACAGTCTTTTTCTGTGACCGGTCCCACCTCTCCACTGGCACGACGAGCTGAACATCAGCGAAGGTACTTGCCATGGTTACAGCATGATTGTCATACCATTTCACCACGATCACTTTTTGGTCAACAATCGAGGACTCAAATTCTTCATAGGCTCCTCCTCCTTCCTTTTGAGACTCGCATCATTTGGCAATGGGCAACCTTCAAGGCGGTTTGACCGAACTGTCCCGAGACAGTGGATTTTCTTTTTTGCCAGTGTTGTGAGTAGCTTCAACGACGTGAACCAGTTATCGCAGTATAGTAAGTGGTTCAGGCCCGGCTGAGTCACATGCGCAAGTTTCGAAACTATGTTTCGGCTTGCCCCTATGTCTGGCTCTCCGGGCTCTGGGTCTATCTTTCCTGTGTAGATGTCAAACGAGCGCCCGATGCGTCGTGAGTCGCAGAGTACAAAGATTTTGTATCCTCATTTATGGGGCTTGCTGGGGATGTACTGCTTCAGACGTGAACGACCCTTGAAGGGCACCATTGGCTCGTCTACACACAAGGCTTGATCTTGAGGAAGGCTCTCGAACTTTGGCAACAAAAGATTGATGAGAGGTCGCACCTTGAATAGACGATCCCTGTGAGGGTCATTCGGGCAAGGCATGCTGTCAGTGTTGTTTAAGTGGAGGTTGGCCTTGATCTCCTCCCATCGATTCCGTGACATCACATCAGCGATGATACGTATTCTGCAATCGGCCGACCAGTAGAGACAGGTTCTCGGCTGACTGTATATATCCATCAATGTGACAGTGCCTAAAAACTGCTCAAACTCGAGTCTCGTCAAGCCGAGGGGTTTGTTTGGGTTTTTCTGAACGGAAAAGAGATTGCTCTGTTGCACAATGTGCTCAAGAAATGGTTCTCAAAAAACTCCTCCCCCTCACAAAAAACTCAGCACGGAAGACGCAGTAGCTCTGACTTATCCAAACGAACACATTCCCAAACCTACACAGATACAGCAAAATGTACCCATTAACACATCGCGGCATCTGCCCCTGGTGCGGCGACACACGCCCCACTCTCTTCCACATCTCGTGGGGGTGCGGGGGCAAACCTCAACACTTAAAGACGCCTAGCGCGTCATTTGAGCGGTGGGAGGTACAGCTGACCGGCGATACCCTGGCGGGCCAAGAAGCGCTCGTCCAGCAAGTACGTCGAGCAGCCATGGCCAGTGGAGTCTTGGAATGAGGACACCACCCACTCGACCTCAAGAGCAATGACCCCGATGGTTTAAATAAATGTTGTTTTCTCTCTCTCTCTCTCTCTCAATACATTTTCTACAATATGCTCCAAATGGCACAAGCGGCACAAATGACCACTGTCGCGAATTCGCGACAATCCGAAAAACCGACCACTCTTGATCATCATCAACGTTTCTACAATTCTAATAATACTACTGGTGATGTTGAAAGTGTCTTCAACTCAAAGCAGTTTTTTGTGCAGATATTCTGACCTTATTTTTCTTCCGAAGAGCTTGATAAAACGAGTTGGGCCACGTGCCTGACTTCAGGCTCAACGTTCCTGCGGCGCACTCGTTTGTCATTCGAAAACTTGTCACGAGATGGCGCCTTGCGTTTGTATTCGAGCGCGCAACCTGCAAGGAGCCTTTTGAAACCGAAACTCGCTGTGAAGCTCTACGCGTAAACCAGGGTGCGGTGTATATTCGGCAGTGTTGCGGAATGGGCACTCCCATTCCATTCCAACTCCATTCCGGGGAATTAGAGTTTTCGATAATTCCATTCCTTTCAACTCCTAGGAATGGGGACACTGGGCCCATTCCCACTCCTGGAATGGCTGAATCGTTCCATTCCATTCCTCTAATTCCTGAACGTAAAAAAGGCACTTGATAGCTACATTGTGTTGCAGGGTTGGGCAGAAATACTCAAAAATGTACTTGGAAATACAAATACTGGGACAGATGAAAATAGTAGCTAAAATACTGATACTCAAATATATCTGTAAAAATGCATCGCGATACGTATCGGAAATACATTTTAAAAAGAGGCAAAAAGTCTTTGGAAGTAGAAATACACGAATACATTTTAGGGAGGGCAGAAATACAAATACTGATAATGCAATACATTTTTCAAATTTCTTTGAGACGTCAACTGAGATGAGGCTTTAAGTATGAAGTGGAAGTTTTTTTTATCTCAAAATTACTATCCCTCAGGCTTGGTACTTCGCCTTGAAGGTAGTGTTTCCGGACGGAGATGAGTCTTCAATGGGTTAAAAAAAAACGTTCCATCAAGGATTGACCGCAGTTCCTTCCCTGGCACCCTGTCTGTCTGACGAGTGATGCGAAAAGACTTCGACCTCTAAATATATGCCATCATAACATCACCACTCCCCTGTCCAATAAGGGCGCCCCCGTCAACACTTATCACATGACGTCATGTGGAATGAACTAGTATTCTTGTATCTGAAGGTGTTGCCTCTAACATGACACTTTTCCGACGCTGCTGTAAGAAAGGACAATACGTACTTTCGTTGTAGGTGACCTCGTTGAAGATCATGTTGGCAGTTGAATTTGGAATTTTTGAGAACAGTGGACCACCTGAAGCATAGTGGACCACCTGAAGCATCCTGGAGCACATGTCTTAGGCTTTTCTTACGGTTGAAAATCGATACAGTGGCATCCCTGTTGTGACGGTCCTTCGTACCGACCCTCCGCCTCCAACGCATGAATGGAAGTCCTCAAGTTTCGCCTAGCATCATCCAAACAGAGACTTCGTGGATTGCGACCTAAGATGGCCGGCACAGGTGCGAGCTCTCCGAGAAACAGCGCGCTCGAGACGAGTCGCAGGTGTACGAAGTCTGGGTCGGCACAGCGAGGCCAAGTCTTGCCTCGTTCCAGGCTATCGGATCACCAAAGCAGCGGGTCACGTTCACGTCGACTGATGACGTACCCTTGAGCAGTGCAATACTACACGCCCAGACGCATTCGGATATGTGTTGAATTTCACTGCTTCAGTCATCCTACTATTTCAAGTCAACCACCGCCAGAGTCGTGTTCAGCGGACTGTGACTCAGCTACTCGGTAAGGGTAACAGGCCAAGCAACACTTCCTTTGATTTCCTATTTCTCAAGGCTCTAACTAACTAGAAGCGGGCATTGAATGCCAGTAAACAATGACTCATTCAATCCCTACCTAGGGACCTGCGGTAGATGCTCCGACTCAACTCCGGGTCGCTACCTGTTTCGAGTCCCGACTACGCAACATTTCTCAAAAGAAAAAAATAATTTGTAAAATCGGAAGGAACCTTGCTCAGCATAGTAACAATGCACCAATATCTCCTTGACCCTAATGCCCTCAGAAATAAACAAGCCAAAAAAAAGGCGTTCGGACTTGTTTTTTTTTTTTTTTTTTGGGGGGGGGGGAGATTTCTCAAGAAATGTAACGAAATACATTTCATCCAGATTGTATCGCGATAAAAAGAAACATTCCACATATGTATTTGATACAGGAATAGAGATGCTGGTGAACAAATGTATTGCGATACAGAAATACAGATACGAAATGTATTGCTGAAATACGATACTACCCAACCTTTTTCTGTTGCCGGCATAAGCAGCTGAAAGCTGACATTATCAAACGCATAGACGATTGTTAATAAATGCTAAATGCCTAAAACAAACACTGATTTTACTAAGCTCACGGTGCTGGATTGCCTGGGGTGACTCGTAGCGTCCGCAGCGGTCCATCGCGAGGTGAAACAAAGAATGCAGAGACTAAAGTCAAAGGAAATGAGAGGGGATCGCCTAGCTTGCTTGTAACCCTAAACCACCTGAATGTAAAAAATATCACACAGAAAACAAGCATCAGAACGAAGACCAAGTAAAAGGCGGACTTACACGTAAAAATGCAGTATAAAAAACAAGCGTCGGAACAAAGCGCAAGAGGAGAAGAGAGAAGTGGATCTCGCTTTGTTTTGATGCCGAAGCAAACCCAGATTTCGCACTTCAAAGGAGTGCACGCGAATGAACGTGGAAGGCAGCTGTGTTGGGCACCTGCTAAACAGCGCTCATCGAACTATAAGAAAACAATAACTGATCATCTTTCGGTGGCGCGCGAGATCGGAGCTCTGCGAGTTATAGTCGCCCCGCGCTCCCAGATCTTAGTCTTTGCGCGCGAGTGCTTTCTCCATGCCGCCGAAAAAAAAAAAAGCAAGACAAGAAGGACGATGAGGAGCCGTGCATGGCGGTTTCTTTGTATGCCGCACCCTTCGCTTCTTTAGCTTGGTGCTTGGTGTCTTGTTTCGCTCTCGTGTAACACCAGTGAAGCCCGTCGCCAGCGCGTCAGTGAAAGGCGCCACCGCCGACCCCTCCCCCCTCTTCTCCCCCCTCTGCTCTTTTCTTTGACGCTTGTTTTTTTTTTTTTCATTTTATTTCTGAACAACTGACTCGGTATATCTGAACGTAACAGCCCCCCCCCCAAATATATATATATATATATATATATATATATATATATATATATATATATATATATATATATATATATATATATATATATATATATATATATATATATATATATATAAATAAATAAAGAAAAATTAATAAATAAATAAAATGAAGAACCGGGCCCATTCCATTCCCATTCCATTCCGGGCAAAAGGCATCTAATTTCATTCCCATTCCATTCCCCTCAACGT
This sequence comes from Ixodes persulcatus, assembly GCA_013358835.2. Lineage (NCBI taxonomy): Eukaryota > Metazoa > Arthropoda > Arachnida > Ixodida > Ixodidae > Ixodes > Ixodes persulcatus. The sequence continues at coordinate 113,526 of JABSTQ010010421.1, forward strand.
AGCCGCCATTCCTTTCCCATTCCATTCCGGGGTCGCGAAAATGCGGAATGATTCCGGAATCATTCCAACTCCGGAGTGGCAACTCCGCAACACTGATATTCGGTATGTTGCGAATTCGCAACGCTGGGCGTTAAAGGGTTAAACTATTGACAGGTACCGGCGAGGACCTTGATTTCTTCCGACTCGAACAAATCTAGCTTCGGTAAAATAAAGGCCAGGTAGTAGGAGTGGTTGTGTGCAACCAGGTGGAATTACTTTTTTGTTAATCCTGTCATTTAAATTACAGCCTTGACACAGCCTGTAAGATCCGGAAAAATGATCGTGGTCCTTTTTTCTGTCTGTCGAATCACTCGCCACATACATCACACTGGCGCTCGGAGTTCTGTGTCTTTATGATCGTCATGGCGTCGCTCCTAATCCACTCGGGAATGAGTTTAGACATTTGATTTAGAATGGAAATGAACTGCGCGACAGAATCCTCGCCTCGATACAGAAAATGGTCCACGCGACTCGTGAGTCCGTAGAACCAATCACTAGAATAGAAAACGAGCTGGGTACGTGGCTCTCGTAAACGTGACCCGTGTTTTCCGGTCTCAGGATGACCTCAAAGTCGTAGACGCAACAGTATGGAAAAGGCTCCATGAGGTGTCTGCTATGTAAATAAAGCGCGCTCCTTTTTTTAGGTGACACCGTTCGGACTGGCTTGTTTTCTTTAGATAACGCGAAATGACTGGTTAGCGAAGACCGAAAACAAAAACCCATCACGCATTTTTTACAACGGAACCTGTAGCTAGCCCTGCTTTCGAAGAGCCCGGCGAAGTTGGCAATGAGGACGACTCTTTTTCCAGTTCGTAGCCATACACGTCGATGGACACACGAATTTTTATATTGAAAAACTCTACGTCTTCTGGAAACGTCACTAGGTAGTTTATAGGAAACGAGTATTTGCTTAGATGGTCCCTGTATGAGGAACTCTCGTTTTAGGTTTAGCGGGATGCGGCCCCGCAATCACGGGAAAGGGGAACCACATTTTTCTTCCGGAGTTCCTCATGCTCCGGAGTCCCTCATTCACATTTAAAAGACTGTGTGTTTGCCAGTTCCTTCGGCAAAGTAAAACTTTGATATCCCACCGTCTGGGGAACGAAACGTAGGACTGTGATGCTACATTGTTGAAAAGCGACGAGCGCTAAACCCAACCCACGTTCCTGACAGTGCTCTAGGCGGGCGTTTATCTCCACGCAGGCAAGCTGCAGGGCGCTGGCAATGTTCCCCTCAGCCCAGATTCTGTAAACGAAAGAGTGAAAGTTATGCACGCTAAAGTCAATTTCGCCTTCGAGTTTAGTGGTATCAGTTCTGCGGTTAACGTGATAACAAAACGCAGCGGCATATTTCCGTTATGTCTAAACACGTTGGACATTGCATCTGAGTGATGACGGAACAGAGTAGAGACGTCGTGAGTCTCGTCGTCGCGCTTTTGTAAGTTCATATCATAGCGCACCGTAAGGTTTCGAAAAGCGCAGAAGCCCTCACAAAATGGAATGTGCAATCTTCATAGGGAACAGTAGGTACTAGAGCCACATGAGCTTGTAGGGTGATTTCAGATAAGATCGACCAAAGAGTGGCTAGTCGACATTTTTCAATCAACTGATGTTTTTATATGCTATTGCCTAGTGTCTGGTATGAACGAATCCAAACTTAGTTTTGACCAGAAAAAATATTTGGGGACAGGAAAAATCGTAAGGCATGAAGAGGTGGGCAGTTGCTTTAACGCGCACTGATGGAGGGGGCACGTTTGAGAGTGAATAACTACAACGATAACATTAGGAGAATTCTAATACTTTTAGACGCAAACTACGTGTACAGCTTTCTTGTAATATAAAGTAATAATATTTTTTTCAGAATTTATTTATTTTTCTAAAAATTGCCAAACATGCTTGCTCGAACGACAAATGGCAAACTTTGGAGGTCTGTATCTCATGAAATAATTTAATCATTATTATATAATTCGAAGATAGTATTCTACTAATATATGGCTATTAGTTAAAAAATAAATAAGGTATCTGAGTAATACAATAGTTAGGATATATTTAGGCAAACTCTGGAAAAAATCAAACAAATAAAAATCCCGACTTTTCCCTCACCACACGTGTAGTGGCACGCTCTGAAGAGACGGTGGACGTCCGTCACTTTTATAGCAAACTGTTTACGAAACGATGGCAACGAGAGATGTCTAGACACGACAGCATCCACAATCTAGAATTTGACACCATGCGTTGTGTAAGGTTACTGTTGCTTATGCTCTTCGCTTTAAAGCAATCTGTTTACGAGCTGACGAATGGTCGCTCGTGTGAAACGGAAATTCGACACCGGCGTGTCGTTTGTGTGCGAGTTTCTCGCTATGATAAGCCGGCGCACGCAAGCTGGCTGGTCGTCTCATCGTGTCTTTTTTATAAGGAAAGGGGTAAATCTATCCGGCGTGTATAGACACGGGTAGATACACTGCCTTTCAGATTTGGAAACGGGACGTCATGACGCTCGATCTCGATAAATTCCGATTTGAGACGCCCATGTTCGCGACCATGATTGGTCCTTCGAAATCAGACAAAAGCGCGTATATTCGTAAATTGCTGCACTATACAAGGGAAATATTTGATAAGAAGTTGTGCGTCATTTTCTGCGTGTATGTTTACGAGCAATCGTTTTTTAAACATCACCCGGACGTTGTGATCACTGAGGACGTTCCAAAAAGATTGGATCCCGAAACAAACTCTCTATTTTTTTTTTTCGACGACTTTCTTTCGAATAGGACAAACATGAACGAGATATGCGAGTATTTCATACGCGCTGCTCACCACTATAACGCCTCTGTCATTTTTATTACTGTAAACATGTTTCACCATGATTCATACTTTTGAACAATCCGCTAGAATTATACGGCTCTAATGATGTTCCGTTGAGAACTTCAGCTTGGGCGAGTTGGTAATTCATGATACTGCTTCACAGCGCACAAGATTAGACACACTTAAAAGAACTTTCACGCACACACGCACAGCTCAAGAAACTGGCCAATAGAGTCAACGTTGACGTTGTATTCTCCGCGCCGAATAAACTTGCTAGCTTGTGCAAGAAGGTGAATGGGACATCTAGTCGACCAGTTGGATGCGTCAAAAACCACCAGACCAAGTTCGTGTCCTGCAATGAAGGAGACATCTACTCCTTCCCCCTCACATGTGGCAAGCGTTACATCGGACAGACGGGTCGCTGTCTAAATGACCGACTTCGTGAGCATAACAACACCACCAAAAATGCCAACTCGGGTCATTTAGGCATCCACTGCAGAGACTGTGGATGTTCTTCCCTCCTGGACAAATGCACCATTCTGGGACGGAGCAGGAGCAAACTGACGAGAGAGATAGTAGAAACCGCTAACATTGTAAGGCTAGATAGGATATGTGTGAGCACTCCATCGCTAGCCTTAACGGAAAAAGAGTTGAACTATTTAGAATAAGCACAATAGCAACGTCCGCTGTACAGAGAATTCATTATTTTTTCCTTCTATTTTTGTTTTTATTCCATTTTTCTTTTCTTTCCTTTTTTCCTTTTTCATACATTCCTCGGTTTTTGGGGTTCACCTACATTTGCATCGGAGTGAAGGAAGAAGAAGATGATGCATAATATATTTCGAGTTGTCAGTCAGCGCTGTGTGAGAGTTCTTCCTTTGTGTGCGTGAAATTTCTTTTAAGTGTGTCTGATCTTGTGCGCTGTGAAGCAGTATCATGTTCCGTTCGATGAGGAATGTTGATCAACTCCAATGTGCTATCTCGACAGCTCTTTGGAGGCAAGAGAGGGCATGTCCTTCCGCGTATATATTCAGAGGCGTGTAAAATAATCTTCAGTTACATCCTGATCGACCTGTCGCAAATTTGTCCCAATCATTTCCGCAGGAGAACAAGGATCTTGCCGGACGAGGGACCAGAAGTCGTCTACGACACACTCTCATGAAGGGTATCGAGGGACATGCACGTGTTTTGTACCTCTTATCCAAAGCTAAATCTTCTAGACAAAAAAAAATGTCGTTCTTCGTGACGTCAAAAAAGGACATCTAAACCATTCGCGAAATTTTCTTAAGCCTTTGCACAGCAACGTCCCTCTCACACCAATTTTAAAAGGAAGGTAAGGAGGTTTATTCCCTTCATAAGATTACTGGAAAACCGAGAGAAAAGTCACGAAAATATAAAAAGGATATTCATACAGAAATTAGGCTTTTTGCCTTTGATCCTTCCGGCTCTCTTGGGTCTGCTATCTAAGCTCAGAGGAAGAGCTATCGCTAAGGCCGTTGGAGTGTGAAAATTAAAAAAAAATATCATCTCGTACCTTAGAAAAGGGGAGCAAATTCGTGATATTTTCAGACAAGACGGGGAAGCGGTTGACGTCAAACTAAAAGAAAAAATCATTCAAACACTTCGTAAAGGTTTACGTCCGTACAATCCGGATATTAACAACGTCACGCATCCCAAATCGGTTCCCTTTAGGAGAGAACAAACGTCGCAGACGAACGATGTCACGGAAGATTGCGACATCGATGCAGTCATTAATTACTTGAGCAAAACATATAGGGAAAAAGGTCGATCGCTTCAAAATTTGTTAAAACCGGTTATTGCATGGGACACCCACACGTTAGATATTGTAATTGCCGAGAAGCCACTCTAACAGTTAAATATCATTGATATGGTTTCTTATCTAATTTCGCGAGCGAAAAGGATGCCAGTTCCACTTCATTTCGAACGTGTCGCGAACGTCATTGGTCAGACAAAATCTGCCAACGAGCATCGTAAACTACGATCGTTCTAAAGGAAGAGCGGTCAAAACAGGATCGACCAGTTGACGAGGATCGCCTTTCCGAACATTCCACGGAAGCGTTCCTCGGATCAGCAAGAATCACCACTATCGTCGCACTCACCAGTTGGCCTTCGCTGATGCTGCCGCACGTGCCTGTGCTGATCCAGTCCATGGATATCCAAACCTCTGGTCGAGAAGGCATGGAAGATATTTTAGACGAAGATTGCTGCAACGGCAAGCTAATTTTTTCTACATTTCCTCCACGTCAAAGAAAGAACGTTGAGGGGCTCTTGGAGAGCATTTCGTCGGTAATCGCAGCGCTGTGTATGTGTCCTTCTGTGTCTGGTCCCTCGCCGTTTGCTCTGTTTTAACCTTTTAAAGATTTGACACCAACAAGCCCAAGCTTCAAGCTTGCCTACGCACCCGATGGAAAGTTGGTTGCTCATAAAAAGAGGATCGAGGAATCTACTCCGCTACCAGCTCTACAAAAAACAACCTTCCTTGGTGAGAGGTGCAGTTTCCGCCGTAATTAACAACTTCCTGGACATGTCAGGCTTTCGCGTTCACTCTCACCTTCGGAAGACGAGATGCTGTCGTCAGAGAAGGAAAGCAAAGGTGTCTACTACAAAGCACCCTATCCAGAATCCTTCCGTGGAGTCAACAGACTTGCCAGTCATACAGGACGAAGAACGGCGGAAATATTTTTAGAAAGATCCGACGCTTACATTTTGTTGTGGGGAAAGCAAACGACCTCGTCTATACCGCAAAACGTTGTCTCTGGGACTTCGAGATGTCTACCAAACGGACCTCATAAAAATAAAAAAATAAATTGCCAGATATAATGATGGAAAAATATACATTTTGTTTGTGATCGATACGTTCTCTCGATTTTTCTCTATCGTTCCGATCGCTCGAAAGACGGGAGAAGAGGCCGTGAGAGCGCTTAAAATCGTCTTTCGTAGGATAAAGAAAAGTAGGTTTCTATGCACGGACCATGGCCGTGAATTTTACGGCAAATTAGTCGGGTCATATCAGAATAAGAAGGGCGTTAAATTGTATTTTGTGCTTTCCAAGTAAAAGGCTTCCATATTAGAACGCGTACTAAGAACCATTATAAGTCGGATCTATAAGTACTTTGAGCATGCAAGAGCGAGGCGATTAATAGGGGCGCTTCCTAAAATTGTAAAATCTTACAGCTCCAGCTACCACAGGGCGCTGGGTGCTCGACCCATCGACGTCACCGAAGAGGATCAGATCGATTTCTTTCTTCATCTTTTCACTCTCTCCGTCGGGACCACCCAAGAAACCGACATTTTGGATAGGAAACCATGTGCGCATATACAAAGAATGATACATTCTTATATAAAAAAATACATGAGGTATTAATCGTCGACAAAGTCCGACTAGGTGTTCCCACAACATATTACCTCGTCGACATGATGAAAAAAGACCTCTTTCTCGACTCCTTCTACGAAGCTGAGTTGCAACGTGTTTCCATCCCCGAAAGCAAGGCCCGGATCATCGAGAAGATTTTGAGAACACGACATGCTCCTGATCTCCAGTACCTTGTGAAATGGAGAGTGCGATTCCTCTCACAACAGTTGGGTTAGGGCAGGTAATTTTGAAAAATAAACAAAAATTAGAAAAATTCATGCGATCCTGTTCTTCACACTGCATTGAGTCTTTTCAATAGACTCTGCAAATTTTTATGACACATACACACACACACACACACACACACACAGACACACAGACACACAGACACACGCACGCACGCACGCACGCGCGCACACACACGCACACACACACACACACACACACACACACACACACACACACGCACGCACGCACGCACGCACGCGCGCACGCACGCACGCACGCACGCACGCACGCACGCGCGCGCGCGCGCACGCACACACACACGCACGCACGCACACACACACACACACACACACACACACACACACACACACACACACACACACACACACACACACACACACACACACACACACACAGGTAACGTGTTTTATTACACTTTATTCAAAAGTCAAAGAACCGCAAAGTTGCCTCGTGATATAAATTTATCCCATACATCGAGTTTTTTCCTCCCACCAATCGTCTAATTTTGCACACATTGAATGGACACCGACGAAGAAACATCGACTCACTTATGTTGCAGGTATCTTCGCACTGTAGGTTATGTTTCCGCAAGAAATGAACGTCTGCCTCGTTAAGACATCGTTTTAGGTTGCGCGACTGCTGTTTGTCCAAGTTTATGCCGATTTTCTCGGGATAGTACACTTTCCTTCATGCACGAATTTCCAAAACAGAGTCCGAACGCCGATGAACTTTGATGTCTTCCACCAAGCCTTTGTCGCGTGTGCAGTGTCCGTACGCATTTGGTTGAGTCGTGGCAAGTCCGCACCTCGAAGACAATAAAGTACATGATTGGAAGGGAAAGCACGATGGCAGCTATTCGATGCCTGACGATCGGTCGTGTCAATTTCATAACTAATGTGCTATCTTTACGGAGAAGATATATATATAGAGAGAAATGACTTACGCTGATTGGTGTGGCGGCGCCGCACAAATAACGCGATTAGTCGCGCTACCCGCGACATCTTGTGGGAATATCACCAACTGCTCCAAACTGGAAATGACAACATCCAGCGGCATGTCCCCACACTTTCCTACAAGTACATCTTAAGAGACACCTTGTGGGAATATCACCAACTGCTCCAAACTGGACATGGCGAGATCCAGCGGCGTGTCCCTACTTTCCCACGAGTACATCTTAAGCGCAAGTACATCTCTAGCGCCACCTAGTAGAAATATCAACAACTATAATCTGAACTTGGCATAGCTTAACAGGGCGGCGAGTCCTCGCACTTCACACGATTGCACACGACGTCCAAGCACGACAGAGACACTTGCATCCGTGGTAAAGAGGTACCGCGTAGGGCTACAGAAGGAAAGGTCGCTGGTTCGACGCCAGCCGAGCTAAAAGGCTTTTCGGAGGAATATTGAAATTCGCAGATGCCGTGTGTTATGACGTCACAGACGTTCGCGACTACCAATGGGTCTCGTCTGATGATCGATCATGGGTTGATGATAAATTGTTTGATCGATTATCGCAAGTCCAATTATTTATCAGATATAGGATAGGATTGGCTGCTGGTCGCGCACTCCTACGTCCGACCTGGCTGCGCGCGACCAGTTAGATACCCGGATATCGAAACATATCGATATCACAGACATGTGTTCCCATCGGAAACACATGTTTTTATTATTGCTTGGTTACTGGGGCCATCGTGCACACTTTTACTACTACCTACTGGTTAAGCGATGACGGGTTCCGTGCCGTTAACGGTTTGCGCAAGGACGGATCCACAAGTCCGTGCCCTGTGGCGTCCGAGTTAAGTTGGTAGTGGCACTAGGACGAGAGTGGTCAAGGACAGAGACTGAAGTTAGGGCAATTTTGGGAGACTCGATGGCTATTTTGTGAGATGCTCGGCAATATGTCAAAACAACGATATGAATCTTCTGAAATATCTACAAAGGCCAAGCAAAGCATGAACTACTTTGAGGACGGTTTCGGAAACTCAGAAGCCGCCTGAAGTATCGCAGGGACTGAATGGACTCGCTCAGTACTAACCAGATTGCTCGGACTTTTAATTTGCTTTGCTGCAAATACGCACTCATTCGAATTTAACTGCTACGTAGCTATGCGCAAGCAATCTGAAATGTTAATGCGATGAATGCAACGGTCCAGGCGAGCTGGGCAGAATAAACAATAATAATCCCGGGAGAATGGGGAAAAAAGGGAAAAGGGACAAACACAAATCACCAAACACGACTTTAGAGACTGATGCACGCTTTTGTTAGCGCGCACCAGTCACCTAGTGGTGTTTGGAGATTTGTGTTTGTCCTTTGTCCCCGTTATTCCCCTTCTCCACGGATTAATATTGATCAATGTAGAACCTTTCAAAGACGATGCAAGTGTTGGTCAAATGTCGTCGAGAATACAACGTCATCAAGGTGTTACAAGAGGACATTCCAGGTCGGGTCATTCGTCTTTGGAGCACCATGTCCACCACCCTTTCAAACGTGGCGTAAGCATTGCACAGCTCGATAGGCATAACATTGTACTGCTGGAGCCAAGAAGGAGTGATAAATGCAGTCTTGGCTTTATCAGCTTAAGAAACAGGAATTTGCCCACTTAGGAGCTTCTGGAATGAAAAGAAGCAACAACCTCGATTTGCGCATCCCGTTTATCATCATATCTGGGGAAGTGATAAACATCATTCCTGGTTACATTGCTCAGGCGTTTATAATCTACACAAAATCGAATAGATTTGTCAGGTTTCTTCACCAGAATTACAGGGGAGGACCATCGACTTGATGAACGGTCGACAACTCTCTCTCTTTGGACGCGTTATCTGTCAAGTGCGGCGGTATGACTCTACGTTCCGCAGCAGAGACTCTCTAAGGTCAACTTTTTACTAGAGACACTGGGTTAAGATGACCGTCTCCAGCTCGGTACTGAGAAATTATGCCACCATGCTACAGTGAGCTTTAAACATGTTCTATGCTATACCATACTCAACGGCGTGACGACATTGTCAACGTTATGGGAGTCGCGTACACTGCGTCCAAGACATGCAGGTTTTGCTTCAGGGTGTCAGCGTGTCTCCTTTGATGAGTTCGGTTCTGTTTTCTGATACCTAGTGCCAACCGGAAATCAACGTGGTTCTGTATTTCTGCGTGTCAGCAACATAGCAGAAACATTACGATGGCAGTGTTGTGCGTTGTGAACAGAATACTGGAAATATCGCCGATATGACCGTATGTTCGCGATCACTGGTTTAACAGCAAGATGAGATGACGTAAACTGTCGGGCATTGATGCCGCTGGTCGGACCATATTTGGAGGGGGTAGGGTGTAGCAGGTTTATATTCGCTTTACATTAAAGAGATTTAAAACCGCTGAGGGATTACGGTGCAATCGATTGACCTGCGGATAATCACGTTGGAATGCTGGGCTGAACCGTAGCTCTTTTCCTGCAGTGGCCAATGTGACTGCCGTCTGCGATGTTCTGTTGTCTCCAACCGCAGAGCGATTGCGGTCTGGGTGAAGGACTGAACAGTATGGAAATATGATGGAGAGTAAGCATATTTACAGTTTGGAATTTTAGAATTAAGAAAAAATGTTGATAAAAGCGACTAAAAAAAACTATCCTTTATTTTTCTGTTTAAATATTCTACGGCTTCTAGATAAACTGCCCTCAAGTGGCGGGCTGGGATGAGCGCTAGAAGCTTTTGAACTCACGATGGCTTAGCTCCGTGCACTTAAAACGTGCCGCAAGTAGCGGCTTTGAGTGCATTTAAGTGGATCGAAAAGCGATTTCTCTGCACGTGAAGCACCGCTTCCAGCTGAGTGAATACCCCCTGCCACCCTACGAAGATTAATTCAAGACGGCAATTGCAGCCTGAGGCGAAGAGCACAAATAGAAAAACAAATACTCCAATAAAATAACTGGCTACGATGTGCAGTGCGGGGAAACAAACACATGGCATGTAACCGCAGTGCGGCTTGTTTTATTGGCGTTCAAATAATTACGGCATGAGCGTTCACTTTTTACTAAGAAATTCATCCCCTGAGTCGCTCAAAGTACTCTCAGTGGTACGACATTACTAACGAAAAAATAATCAGCATGCTGGGAATATTATTTATTGCGTAGGTGGTCACCAAGAAAATCCGTACCTACACAACGACGAGCATAAAAGGCGGAAACGAAGAGCTCGGAGGTAGTCGTCGGATTAGTGTGCTGTTGTATTAATGTTTATATATGCCGTGTATGTGTATGCGCTCAATGTATATATTCAGTTGATGCTTCCACATGTGTGTATAATAAAGGTGCCCAAAGGGCCCGAAGCGCTAGGGTAACGTGAACAAATGAATTGTTTTTTTTTTTTTTTTTTTGTAGCAGATGATTTGAGCGGTACCTTGGGAAACCTAGCCTAGCTACTTGCACTTACACTGCTCGACTCTGCCATCTAATGGCAAGCGATTTAACCTTATTTCACGCTTCGCGATAATTTCTGGTTACCGTGCAACAATCAGCCAAGTAGGCTGCTTCGAATTTTCTCCTTTGAGAGTGGCTTTTGCTTTCGCAAATGGTTGACCATTCCTCCGTGATGTGCGGTTCACAAAGGAATTGTGGCTCGAGGAGTAGCAAAGAAAAGATGCAAAGTGTGCGAAGTAACTGCGTATCTGTTGTCTCCGTTTAACATCACAGTGCTGACGACGAAAAGACTGACTGACTGCTTTCAAAACGCAAGTTTTTTTACATGCGGGAAAACGCTGGCTTCGGATATAAAAAATGAAAGCCGTTTACAACTCCCTGTAACGCCGAATTAGAGCGCAGCTCTTGAGGAGAGGAGGAGGAGGGGAAGGTGCGGAGAGGAGTCTATGCCCCTCCTCCTCTCCTGCTCGCCAACCATTTAGGGGTATATTTTCCGCTAAATTTAGGGGGAAATTTTTCCGCTAAAGTTAGCGGGAAAATATTTTTGCTAAATTTGGCGGGAAAAATTGTCCGGTAAATTTAACGGTGAATGTTTTCCGTTAAATTTAGCGGGGAAAATTTTTCGCTAGATTTAGCGGGGAAAATTTTCCGCTTAATTTAGCTGGGAATATTTCTCGCTAAATTTAGCGGGGAAAATGTTCCGCTAGATTTAGCGAGGAAAATTTCCTGCTAGATTTAGTGGTGAAAATTTCCCGCTAGATTTAGCGGGAAAAATCTTCCGCTAGACTTAGCGGGGACAATTTTCCGCTAGATTTAGCGGGGAAAATTTTCCGCTTAATTTAGCGGGGAATATTTCTCGCTAAATTTAGCGGGGAAAATGTTCCGCTAGATTTAGCGAGGAAAATTTCCTGCTAGATTTAGCGGGGAAAATCTTCCGCTAGACTTAGCGGGGGAAATTTCCCGCTAGATTTAGCGGGGAAAAATCTTCTGCTAGACTTAGCGGGGGAAATTTCCCGCTAGATTTAGCGGGGAAAATCTTCTGCTAGACTTAGCGGGGAAATTTTCTGCTAGATTTAGCGGGGAAATCTACCCATCATGAACCGCGCGGTTACGCCGACGCCGACGCCGACGCCGACGCCGACGCCGCTCAAGCCGGAAACGGGCGCCTAAGAGCTGCGCTCTAAAACAGTTCGCGGAAAGCTAGTCTCACGCTTTTATTTGTTGCTCTTCTCGCCCCGTACAATAGTTGTAGCGTCCTCGTTAAGCCTTATTGAGCTCGATTTGCTCGATTCGGGATCGCCCTAATGAGATGCAGGCAACAGAGCAATTTTGCTCACCTGCTTTCAGTACAAAGGTTTCTCCATATCTGAAGGAACATAGGTTACAAGAGCGTTCCTCCCTTTAGGGGGGACTATGTATACATTTTTTTTTTTTCCTATGAGTGTATGGAGAAGGCGATCGGATACGTCGGTTCTTGGGCTCCTGGAAGATGCATGCAAAGCGGCGGTTCTTAATGGGGCTGCTGTCGTCTTAACTAAAGTTTCGTGCTAGGGTCGTGGTCGTGCGGTAAAAGGTATTTTAGTTTATTCGACGGCGACAGTATCTAGCGATATAACCAGGGGTGCGGTAGTACAAGCATACAGGCCTATTGTCTTTCGTTCTGCACAGGTCAGATCGGCGTTGTAGTCAAAGAAACGTACGGAGATGAGAATACGTCCATGGGAAAAGCTATGTTGAAGCGGTTCTGCGCCGGTTCTATGAAGCAGAGGGGCGAACAGGTCTGGGATGTGGTTGTGGCGGGCGTGTATGCTTACGGAACTGAGCAGGAAGGCTGGAGAGCAGCACGCTGTTCACTTTGTACAACTTTCTGGTGGGTTGCCGCCTCGACTGCTTGTCCGGCGGTGTCGTCAGTTAGGCGTACTCGGCAAAGATATCGTTCTAGCTCCTCGCGGATGACGGTGCGGATCAGTTCTGGAAGATTCATTGTGCCAACCGTGCTAAGAGAAACCTCGGGAAGGCGTTGAAACGGCATTTTGTAATGCGATCGCTCTGCTGTTCTTCGTATATGTTGAATTCTGATATTAGTTGTTACACGGTAGATGAAGTTTTCCAGGCAACACTTCATTTGTTTGTTTTGTTTCTCAATTTCTTTTAATTTACTATTACCATAGTTCACTGTTTATACTAAAAGAATATTTCTAAAAAAAAAGAGACTTCCTGTCTGCTAAGAAAGTTAATAGTGATGCCTCATGGTCACGTTTTCGAGAATACGCAAAAGCATGCAAACGCGAAATAAAGGATGTGAAGAAAAACTTGTTTGAAATGATCTATTTAATATTTGGGTCTTCAATCCAAACAAATTTTGGAAAATTATTAACCCTTTGACATAGAAAGCATACTCGGTTATCGTAGATTCAAACGGAATTCAACTCAGTGAAAATGAAATGTCTGACAGCTTCAATGTGTACTTCAGTAATGTTTTTACTTGCAAAACTTTCCCATGCCAATACTGCCTCCTCAGCATGCCTACAGTGAGATGGGGGCTATAAACATTTCTTGAGAAGGAATTTCGAACTTAATAGAAAACCTTCCTATCAGCTCCTCTCCGGGTCGTGAAATACACTCTAAGAAATACCTGCACGTCCACTTACCAGCAAAACTCTCGAAGAGCCAATCTCTGCGATCTACGAAAGGAGCTCAGCGAATAATGCGGCGGAACATCTGTTTAGACCTCAAAATTAAGTCTGCGATGTGGCATTACGCAATGCAAGCATGATGCTTTTCATTGCGTAATGCCACAGAGCAGACTTTATTTTTAGCTCTAAACGGATGCTTCGCCTCATCCTTCGCTCAGCTGATTTCGTAGATCGAAAGGATTGGATCTTTAAGTGTTTTGCGGGTAATTAGACGGGCAGGCATTTTTTGGAGTGTATAATCAACAAAATCTAAAAAATAACTAAGCATGCCTCAGCTAGGTACCTAAGCAAAATTTCTAATCAATCCCTCACCACGGGTAGCCTTCCCACTGACTCGGGACATGCTTACATAAATTCAATTCATAAGGCCAGAACTTCTGATGAACTAAGCAACCATAGGCCTATTTCTTTAACGAGTGTGTGTTGAAAACTTTTGGAGCATATTATTTTTACAAACATCATGCAATATTTGAATACCAATCACGTTTCATTTTGTAATCAACACGGGTTTCGTAAGAAACGACCTTGTACGACGCAGCTTTTCGAGTTGGTGACTGATATTCATAATAATCTCGATACCTTCACACAATGAGACGCTCTGTTTATGAGACATTCTCGAAAGCTTTTGATAGTGTGCCCAACTGCAGAGTTAAAGTAAAATTAAAACACTTAAACATTAATGCAGTTTTAATAAATTGGATAAGCAATTTTCTTACCATAAAAACGCAATCTGTCAACCTCGGTGAGACATATTTTCATTCATTGCAAGCCATTTCAGGAGTACCCCAGGGAACTGTACTGGGTTCATTGCTTTTCCTCATCTACATTAATGATATCAGTGATCATCTGCGAAGCAGTGTTCATTTGTTTGCCGACAATGTTGCCATTTATAGTGCTATTACTGGCGAAGCTGATTATAGGGCATTACAAGACGACCTATATTTGTTTGAAAAGTGGTGTACTGAGTGGCGCATGTCTATTAATCATTTCAAAACTAAACATGTATCATTTTCTAGATCCCGTAATCCTGTCACTTATTCTTACAAGCTCAATCTCAATTCAATAGAGTGTGTATCTTTTTTTAAATACTTTGACGTGCATTTAAGTCATGATTTGTCATGGAAAACTTATGTGGATAATATAGCTTCAAACGCAAGTAAAACTTTGTGATTTTTAAGACGCCAGCTGTGCCAAACTACATCACAAGTCAAACAGCTATTATACTGCAATCTCGTCAGGTCTAAACTTGTATGCGCTTCTACCATCCGTGATCCTCGTCAAACGTATCTTTCCGACATGCTAGAATCGATTCAAAACCGCGCGACTGGCTTCATTCTTCACGACTACTCACCCGCGAGTATTACAGCACTCAAGGCCTCAATCTTATTACCTCCTCTTAAAGACAGGCGCGCTGTTGACAGACGATCTTTTTTTCATAGCATATTCTACAACCCCTGGACTGACCGCGTGTTCTTCTCACCAGCCAATCAAATTTCGCTTCGTCGTAACCATTGCCATAAACTCGAGTTGCCATTTGCTAGAACTAATTACCTTAAAAACTCTCCTCTCATTTTGTGCATAAGTGACTGGAATACATTACCGGAGTTCCTCGTAACAATCATTGATCATTCTTTATTTGTAACAACGCTCACTCAGCTTGCGTTTTCTAATTGAAATGTTATAAATAATTGTTTAATATGACTGTTCTGTTTTGTTGTTTTATACCTTTTATAAACCTGATTTTGTGTCTGAATGTGCTATATCTTATCCCCTATGTAACGCCCCTCGGGGCCTTTAAGGTATAATAAATTAAATGAAGAGAAAAAAGAGCTTCCTGAGACAATCCTATAAATATGTGTCAGATATTTTCTTTTTCATTCATTTGACCATCGCCGCGTGGGCAGAGGCAAATAACGTCTTTGATCATGGGAGGACGACGAAGTGTTCGGATTGCGAGCAGTACTTTTTCGCAGGTCAGCAATATTTTGTATTATTTTATCCAGAACACTCTTATTTTTCACTCAATTGCATCTGCAAGTTGCAACTGAGGACATCGGTTCTCCCGGCACGGGAGAACCAAGTATCCAGCGGCGATGACGTCCCAAGAACAAGGAACTTTAAATGCGACCAACCCCACCTTGACCAATGCTTCCCTGGCGTATGCCGAGGAGGCAGCCTCTTTGTCCGGTCTAAAGTGCCCCCCAGAAGAAGTTCAGGCCGACGTCAACATGATAGAGCGTGATGAGGATCTCACCGAAGTGAAGGACCCAACGAACGCACTACCACTCTCATCGCACTACTACGCAGAATCTACCTCGGACGCCTCGGAGATCACGTTCGATATGCGGGACTTCCAAACTGTGCACTCAAGCAAACGGAGGAAAAGAACGCTCAATCTTGCGCCCAAGATAATGGCACACACCACCACGTTCCCTTCGGCTCTGGGCAATGTAGTGGTCTTCACTCCGAAAGACCCCACAAAGCAAGTCACAAGCTTTAATAGTATTCGCCTGACCGCAGAGTTAGAGAACATCGCTCCGTCCAGTATCCTGCAAATCAGGCCAAATAAGGCACTAAACGTCATTGCTATTGACACCCGGAACTTACTAACTACAGCGCAGCTGTTGAAGCGTGAAACTTTGCTGGGTGTACCGATGTACGCTTATGAGCCAAGGTCCAAAACTCATGCCGTGGGTGTCATAAAGGACGTAGCGAAGGACATCACTGAAGAAGAGCTCAGGGCACAGCTTAAGAGCACAATTAAGCTTGCCCAACTGAGGCGCTTGGGTGATTCCCAAACAGTACGCCTCACGTTTGTCGGAAGTGAGCTGCCAAGTCATGTCGCTGTGGGGTGCGTCCGTCATCCAGTCACCGCATACTCACCGCGTCCAGTGCAATGCCACTCGTGCGGGAAACTTGGCCACCTAACCCCAACGTGTGCGCGTCAAAAGATATGCCTTCGCTGCTCCAACGTCCATGACACCGAGGAATGCCCGCCAAATGCCCCATCCAAATGTGTGAATTGTGGAGGAAAACATCACGCAGCATCGCCACATTGCCCGAAAGTCAAACTCATGAGAAAGATCAACGACTACCGACAGCAAAACGGAGTGAACCATGCTACCGCAAAAACAGCTGTCACTACGCTTAACAAAACAAGAGAAGACTCCCAGCTGAGGCCACAACAGTTGCCGCAAGCTTCGCAACACCAATCAACCTGGCCAAGCGTCGCGGAAGCGAATGCTGTCCCTGAAAAGACAGACGGCAAGCCGAGTATCCCCACGATTTCAGGTAATCCCGCTGCTGCGGAAGCAGGAAATGTTCAACCACTTTCTTTGAAAAATCAAAAAGAAACAGCCACCAGACAAGCCCCTTACCGTGAGGCGTCATCAGAAAGATCTAGTCAGAAGAAACAGAGAATTCCTCCAGCAACTGCACTTCCACTTCACTCTTTCTCAAGCTGGCAAAGCCTCGTCATGCCCCTCCTGCAAGCTCTTCGCAGCTTGGTGGCGGGCATCAACAACCCACTTGCCTCGTCAGTATTGAAAATCATCGATCTAGCCATGCCCCTTGTGGCTGCGTTTCTTGGATGAAAAACTCTGCAAGATACGTACAACCTCACAGATCGTCGCCAAAGCTCAGACACATTCCGCTAGTCATGCAATGGAACTGTGCAGGTCTCCAAAACCGTCTTGCAGAACTGTTGCTTTACTTATTGACTGTACCCATACCTATTCTTGCATTATGTGAAGCTGGCCTCCCTAATGATCAAAGCATCTCCGGCTACGTGAGGTACTCAAACCCCACTATGAGCGGATTTACTAACGGGAGTGCTGCACTATTCATCAAAAAGTCTCTCCCTCAACACTCTATCGATGTGACTGATTTGTGTAGTGACCATCTAGAAATCGTCGCAGTGCAAGTGAGCATATTTGGTAAGCCTTTATGTGTGGGGTCTGTATACGCACGCCCGGGAAAAAGCGGCCTTCCTGTTGCCCGTGTAGTGGCGGAACTTAAGAAGCGGTGCCCAAGCTCCTTACTTTTATGTGGGGACTGGAATGCCCACCACGAATTGTGGGGCTGCGCTAAACGAGACGCACGGGGCCTAGCTCTGGCTACAGCTCTAGAGAGGCACGATCTCGTCGTGGCAAATGATGGCCGTCCTACATTCTACCGCCCTCCTTGCACCTATAGCGCCATCGATATAACCGCCCATTCTATAGAGCTCGAGGTCACGTGGCAAGTATTAGCCGACACAATGGGAAGCGATCATTTTCCTATTTTCCTGGATTTAAAAGGCTACCAACCGTCCAAGCAGCGCACAATTGATATGATCATTTGGGATACTTTCCGAAGTCACCTTTTATTGGTAAAGGAAGACGTATGTGCGGCTATTGTAGACGCCGCAAAAGCATCAACAGTGCAAATACGCCTCCCAGTACATTACCCCAAACCGGACCTGACCTTTCTGAATCTTTGCGCACGCAGGAGGCAGGCCCAACGAAAGCTGCAGCGTTCTGGAAATCCGCAACTAAAATCGGATTTCAACAAGTTAAACGCCGCAACTAGGCGCTATGCGAAGAAGCTACGCAGACAACAATGGCACAATGTGTGTGCTAAATCAGATGCCCACACACCAGCTTCCCGGATTTGGCATATTCTCGATTGCTTTATGGGAGCAAGAAACAAACTTTCGCCCCAAGCCTCTCTCGCACTCCAACGAGGAAAAGACCTCCAGGTTATAGCGGACGAATTCGCTAACTATTACGCCTCGGTCCGGAGTCAATCGCAAGAACCGTGCGTCATAGTTTCGTCTTCGTCCTCTCTTGATGTACCATTCACCCTTGAAGAACTCCAGGCGTCGCTCCGTTCCACCAAAAAGCGCACCGCCTCCGGACCAGACGGCATTACCCACCAAATGCTCTGCAATTTGCCAGATGAAGGTCTGCAACTGCTTCTGTCCGAGTTTAACGTTATCTGGTCGACGGGAAACGTACCTAGTGAGTGGCGTTCAGCCTGGGTTGTGCCCATCCTCAAACACGGAAAGCCGAGAACCGAACCTTCATCTTATAGACCAGTTTCGCTTACTTCATGTGTGGCAAAGCTAATGGAACGCATGATACACGCTCGACTTTCTTGGTGGCTTGAAGCTAAACTACTACTGCCCGATGTTATGACAGGCTTCAGAACTCGGCTTTCAACGGCAGACAATATCTTAGACCTGCTCAGCGCAGTTGAACAAAATTGGAATGAAAAAAGATCAACGTTGGCGGTTTTCTTCGATATTGAAAAGGCTTTCGACAGTGTGACACCATCAGTTGTGCTAAGAAAACTCACATCCTTAGGCATTACTGGGGTTGTGCAACGTTTTCTTAAAAACTTTCTAACAGAGCGAACTTTCCGAGTAAAACTCGATAAAACGCTTAGTGCCAACCGATCTTCCCCATGCGGTTTACCACAGGGTTGCGTGCTTTCACCTCTTCTGTTTAATGTTGTCCTCTCCGGTCTCCCAAGCGCGGTTCCTTTTACCACACCAAGGGTCAACATGTCCGTGTATGCGGATGATATATGTATTTGGACGACAGGTCACAAGCACTGCAACCTGAAAGCAATTGTCCAGTCGGCAATAACATCTGTTGAGACATACCTTAAAGACTGTGGCCTGCGCATTTCCGCAGAAAAGACAGTTTTTATGATTTTTCCGGGGAAAAATCAACGATCCACCAAACTGGACCTGTGCCTTGGCGGTTCCCCCCTACGTCAAGTCGCCAACCATAGATTTTTAGGAATCAGCTTAAATCAAAGGCTGAAATGGACAAACCAAGTAAAGGCGATGACAAGCTCAACAATCTCGGCCAGAAATGCCGTCCGCCGAGTTGGTGGAGCAAACTGGGGCAATTCCCCTCGTTCAATGCTCTCGCTTCACTCAGCATTAGTAGTCAGCCGCCTTATGTATGCCTTGCCTTATATGAACATCCTACCCACGCCAGCTCTCAAACTGGAACGCATTCATCGACAAGGACTTCGCACAGCCCTTGGCGTTCCGAGAGGAACCAGCAACCTCAAAGTTTACGAAGAAGCCCGAGCACTGCCACTGCCTCTAATGGCTTCCCAGCACCTCCTACTACAGATGCTCCGCCTTGAAGAAACTACTGCGGGCCTCTCTTTACTTCGAAGAATCACCCGACGACCCCTATCACGATTTGGCATTTCTCTTCGCACCCTGCGTTACCTCGGGTGGAAACCAAAACCATCAATCATCACCAGAAAATCTACACCTCCTTGGGCTGTTCGCACAGTCTTATCCCATGAGCACGTTCCAGGCGTAAAGAAGAAAAATAATTCAAATCCCCCGAGTCTCAAATATTGTACAGATGAACACGTTGCGACCGAATTCAAAGATTTTCTTCGAGTATATACCGATGGATCGGTTGACCGTCTCAAAAGAAGCAGCACCTCTGCCTTCTGCATCCCAAGCCTTGGCATAGAGTGGGCTGGACGGCTAGAAAGAATGGTCTCCACCACGACAGCCGAACTTTGTGCCATACTTGAGGCTTTAAAGGCTCTACAGACGTATCCGCCTCAGCCTACCGTCATTCTAACTGACTCCCGTGCAGCCCTTTTCTGTCTACGCAAGCAAACCCAAATAGGGGAACTCGTGGAAACAACAAGAACAGCTCTTTATGCACTAGAAGACGCTGGTTTCACCGTTCATTTCCAATGGGTGCCCTCCCACGTGGGAGTAAGCGGAAATGAAACAGCAGATCGTCTCGCTTCTCGAGCCCACGATTTCGCTCCGACACTCAAGTGTCCGACAGACGACCGCTGGCTCCAAAAGCAAGTTCGCCTACATATTTCATCACTGGGTCCAGCGGAAGAATCAGGGCATCAACCTTGCCTCCTAAGCGGTCTCAGCCGAGCAGAAGCTACAGTTCTGCTTCGCCTCCGCACTGGAAGTGCGAAAACCGGAAAAGTATTGTATCGATGGGGCAAAAGGAAGTCGCCTCTATGTGACGCTTGCGAGGTCTCAGAAGACGCCGACCACATGCTCTGGGAATGCCCTAAATACAACGTTCAAAGGCAGAGATTCTCCCAGCAGCTTCAGGACCTTCGTCCTCCACTGGAGGAAACTGATGACATTATTTTTCCACGGGGTTCTCGAGCCCGTCGTAGACATATGCAGGTCCTTTTTTTGCGTTTTTTAAAAGACTCTGGACTTTTAGCTCAACTTTGAAAGCAGCCGATTCCAGAACAGCACGTGTGTGTGTGTGTGTGTGGGTGTGTATGTGTAGCGACAAGTGACTATTAACATTGACTGCCGGCTTTCCTCCTCTTTCCTTCTTTCCTCCTTCCCCATCTCCTGTTTCCTTTCTCTGCTCTTCTTTACGTTTCCCTCTGTTTTTCGGACGGGACATCGTCGGCGTTTTTCCCGCATGACAAACTCCGTCCTCTCTACTACTTTACGGAATTCCTCCTCCTCCTCCTCTTTGATCATGCTTGTAGCGGATACGGCTGTGGCTTGGTAACGGCGTTAGAGTTTGTCCTTGGCTTGTTTTTAGGGGCGAAGCTCCTTAGGGGCTAGCCATGTCCGTATGTCCGTCCGCCGTCCGCCGTAGGCCGGCGTCGGGTGCTCGTGCTTCTGCTCGTGAGATCACGTGCTCACGAGCACGTAAGCACATGCTCACGTGCTCGTGTAGGGCAAAAACAAAATTGGGAAAAAAGATGGAAAAAATTATGAAAAAAGAAAAAGAAGAAAAAAAAAAGAGTAGGGGGTTTTGAGATGCCATCCCATCTGTCTGCTTAAAAAAAAGAAAAAAAAGAAAACCACACATTCTGATACTGACATGAATGAAAAGGCTCAAAGAAAAAGAAGAAAAAAAAAAGAGTAGGGGGTTCTGAGATGCCATTCCATCTGTCTGCTTAAAAAAAAGAAAAAGAAGAAAACCACACGTTCTCCTACTGACATGAATGAAAAGGCTCGGCATGCTGCGGCTCGGCGTCTACGCAGACAAGCACCACCAGAGCTTCGCCCCAAGCAACATCATTCACCACGTGGAGATGCGGTCAATTTTTTGCGTCTTTCAGGTTTGCCGAAGGTTTTTGAGAAAGCCGCCATGAAGTCGTCCCAGCAGTTGATGTTCTTCTCCTGGTTGTCAGATTGCTGAAGTACCGTGTCTTTTAAGAAAAACAAAACGTTGCAAGCTTGTAAGAGAAAAATTTAAAATGAACTGTTGAGCTAGTTGGTTGTACACTATAAAATTATAGGGAGAAAAGACGAGGACAGGAAGGAACTATCCTGTCTCATTGTTCACTCCTCCACCAGTGTTTTGCGCTATAATTTTGTAATTTTATGGGAGTCATCCCAATGGTTGTGAATGCTGACAAGGTCATACTGCCTCAGCCAATCATCGACCTCGACATGGGAGGTTACTGCTGAAAATTGGAGGTTCCTGCTGGCGGTACTTTACAGGATTGTGTAGAGGCCGCGGGTGCTGCTGAGATGTACTGGCTTCCACGTCTGCCGTAGCCGTGGTAGTTTTGCGTCCACTACGAAGCTCCAGAACACGATTTTTTTAGGAGGGTAAGGACGGTAGGGTAACGTACGCACCTTCACCACTTGTGAGATGCTTTAATGCCTATTTTACAGCATGCCAGATGAATAATCGTATTAGGGGAGTTGCAGTGGTTCTCGGGTCGAAATCCCTCCTCGAGCACACCTTTTTAGACCAGAGCTCTTAGGCACCCGTTTCCGGGTTTCGTGGCGTCGGCGTCGGCGTAACCGCCGCGCGAAATTTAGCGGGAAATTGAATTTGGCGTTGAGGTTACGGGACGTCAATTTTCCCACTACATTCTTCGGGGCAAATGACGTCACGTGACATTGCGTCACGTAATTCATGAACAAATTCAGTTTCTCCGCTAGATTTAACGGGAAAACTGACGTCACGGGACCTCAACACCAAATCAGTTTCCCCGTTAAATTTAGCGGTGAAACCGACGTCACAAGACTTCGTGTCATCTCACCCATGAACAAATTAAGTTTCTCCGCTACATTTTGCTGGAGAACTGAAGTCACGTGACCTCAACACCAATCTGAATTGTACGGAGGAGGAGGAGGGGCATACCCTCCCCTCCGTACCCTCCCCTCCTCCTCATCAAGAGTTGCGCCCTAATTTCGCGTTACAGAGATTTGTAAACATCTTTTGATTTTGTTTTCGTCCTCTTTTTCGCATCTCCTTCTTCCTTACAATATGTTAGTTTATGTTTACCTTAGGTAAGTAGTGGATTGAATGCGTTCAATGTTCAATGCCCTACGTACCTTAGGTACGTAGGGCATTGAACGTGGGATATTCGCAGAGGGAATTCCAAGTGAGTTTTCGAAATGCTATACTGGTCTACCTGTATGACACAGCGGCCTGTCGGTACAGCCCGCCAGTGCGCGATACTGGTCACTTCTATGAAGAACAGCTACCGGTATTAGGAAATCGGCCCATTAGCTATATGATTTTTCGCCAGTTGCATTGTACATGCGTTACCTGCATACCTTTACCGGAGACCAGTAAACTCGTGTCACCGACCGCTATCCGATGCGGGTGATCCGTATCCTATATCGGGAGACTCCTACCCGTGCACCGGAAACCGGTATCTGCATAGGGGTGACCGGTATGGTTATTTGCGTCTCCACCTCGTTGCTCGCCGTCTCGCGGCGGAAACAAGCGCTTTAGCGAGCGTAGTCGGTTCTCCTGCTCAGAAGGCGCGGCCAAACTGCTCCCGATCATGGCTCGCGAACAGCAATTTGTTAATGCAAACAGCATTCTTCGCTGTTCCACTGTAGTAGTGGAGCCCATAAGGAATTGAAACATACTGTTTCAACGGTTTTCTAACTTCAACAAAAGGGTCTGCAGTGAACATACGTGCAAGCGGGAAACCGCTACCTAGAACTGGAGAGGCAGAAATTGGCAAAGTACCTGCGTGTAAAAACTGCAAAAAAAAAAAAGTTCAGTATTTTTTTTTTTTTGTAATGAAGAAAAACGCCGGGATCCCATGTTGTTTCAAGAAAATTTGTCCCGAAAGAATTGGCGGCACATTTGGAAGTTTTGCTGATTGTCAAAGGTCGTGACTTTGATTGCACTATGTGCTTTACCCACATTTAATGTTATTTTACATAAAATAGCCGTACTAGCTAGAACGTTTTAATTAACGTCAGACTTTTTTTTTTTACTTTATACCTCGTTATTTAAAAATGCTACACGTTGCACCCGTGTTGATAATTTGTCGACGTTCTTTTCTGTAAGCGTTTACGCGTTTGAAATTAAATTATAACTTTTAAGCAACAGATTATAAGCAGTGACAGAGTGCAGGCGAGCTGGTAATTAATCGACATCTTGGAAACCCTGAGATGGGGAACGATAACGCGATGCCTTTAAACACTTTTTTGTTTATTTCTTGGATTTCGGTTGAGAGCTTTTGTAGAGAGTACAGCGTTTCTTATTTTATACGCTTTGTGAACCTCACCCGAGGCGATATTTTCTTTAATTTTGATTAACTTGGTTAATATTGTGTTCAAAATAATGCGAAATCAAATAATCATGTCAATCTAAAAACCCGTTAAATTGTGGACACTTCGATACTTCGCATTAAGGTTATCTTACTGAAAAAAAGTAGGCAAGAACAAGAAAAAAGTATTAATAATAGAGCAGATATATTTCGACCAAAACCACCTTTTATATTACATCTTCCATATATAAAAACCCTGTCTTAGTTTTAAGAGGGACACTGAACTTAATATATATATATATATATATATATATATATATAATATATATATATATATATATATATATATATATATATATACAAATATATAGTCCCGCTTGAGGAAGAAGGGTCCCCCTTCGAAACGTCGCGGTTTCTGTATAACTTCTACATGTTGAATTAAACCTTCCAAGTTTGTTTGACCCTTGGTGGCTTCTACTTCCATATATATATATATATATATATATATATATATATATATATATATATATATATATATATATATATATATATATAATATATATATATATATATAATATATATATATATATATATATATATATATATATATATATATATTTAATTGCCTGACTCGGATGTCACAAAATAAATTTTCCGCGAACAATTCTTTCAGTCCATTTAAGCCGTGATATACACATTTAGTTAGGAATGACAACGAAATTAACGCCCTCATCGAGACATTTACTCCAAAATAAAAGTTCGGTTTTGTTCATGACTCAAAATGTCACCTGGAGCAACTATTACGCTACACATGATTTTACAGCGAAGCAGTTATGCCCTAGAATCTGTGAAAAAATGCGCCCGCGGATGTCGACAGAACACTCACTATTGATCAAGTATGAATAAATATAAATAAAAAAGGGGGTAACAAGCGTGAGTCAGCCTTCCTTCGCATTTTTAGATAGTGAGGTCCTCATTCCTTGCTATTATCTCTAGGCATCGTGCTCGAGGTCGTCCTGAAAGTCGTCCCTGAGGTCGTCCTAGGCGTCGTCCTAGAAGTCGTCGTTGAGGTCGTCCTAGAAGTCGTCCTCTAGGCGACGTCCTGGAGGTCATCCTAGATGTCGTCCTTGAAGTCGTCCTTGAGGTCGTCCTAGACGTTGCCCTCGAAGTCGCCCTCGAGGTCGTCCTAGAAGTCGTCCTTGAGGTCGACCTAGACGTCGTAAAAATACACCTTCACCGGTCCTCCTTTTTCGCGTGAAGTGGAAGGGCTCTTCAATTTTTGTTTTCAGTATAAACAGATGACAGACGTCTGTAAAACCCCAGATTCCTCGTATAAGCTGAAATAATCCGTGTCGCTCAGTGAAGCCAGCACACCGGACAGGCTCAGCAACCGATATCCCACAGCGCATCTCCGACCCTCACTATATATCCGCCGTTTTGAAAAGAAAAAAAAAAACGAATGGCGCCACCTAGCGACAGTTGGAGTAGCGAATAGCTCTGGCTGCTATAAACCTGCGTAGAGCACTCTAAAGTCGTACAGGACTTTTCAGAAAAAGGGGAGGGGGGGGGGAGGGCGGGTCATCTAGCACGCTCTCGAGATGCCTAAACGTTATTAAGGTATAGGAAGCCCGCACTGGAAAAGGGACAACTCGAGAGGACCTCATTTGTCGTTTTAGTCCTGTCTATAATAGTAAAGCAAGAACAAAAATGATGTGTCTCGCATATTTTTAAATACGCGTCTTGGGAAGGCGCAACCGGCATTTTGACAGGCTAGGATATTGTAGAATATCATTTGAATTCAAGCTGTTAGACGCGTGACAAAGTAAAAGTAGTTGTATCTCTCGCATTTACATTCCTGCCCGCAGTGAGTAGTCAAACCTTCAGAAAAAACCTCACACTGCTCCGCTCATATTATTTATGTACACATATATAAGGAAACACACAAGCCAGATAGTAATAACGTTCTTCTCTTGTAAACGAAAGCGCGATCACAAATGTCAGTCTTTATCCTTGGATCTTATACGCGCCAATTTGCCACAAATCTACGCCGTGGTGATCGTAAAAGTGTCCATAGAAACTTTTAGCAGGCCGTACGCTAGCGCTTCGCGTTGGTAGCAGGAGTTCGTTCCAGTGGCGGATTTAAAAAGGGCGAGAGTGGGGTCAGAGGCGACAGCCCTTTCCCCTCAAGACCTCCAAAAGTATTATTTGATAAAAAAAAAGGATATAGAGCAGCCTCTCATTAAGAGTTAATGTTTATTTTTTTGTGAATTCACACATCAGTTTAGGAAATAGATCTAGGACGCTTCACCGGTGACATCACGGGCAAAGCGTCCAACACTCTGCAAACTCCCCCTACCCCTCAAGCCAAATGCCCACCCATAAATCTGTCCCCCTACTCGTACCGTTACTTCAAAACACGAGAGACATTTGGTAGACGACGCGCGGCGGAGTGCGGGTCCAGCGGTCGCGTGCTCAATCCATGCTTCGAAGTGATGGCACGAGCTCCTGCTGTCAAAGCGTAGTTCTAGAATACAGTCAATAAAAGTATTTATAAATTGATAACGCGCCAGTGATGCACGCAATCCTCAACTTATGCGGCCTACTAAAACTATTTTAATCGATGTCATCCTCGCCGTTATTCTAGGTATCTTCAGAACACTTTAAGGTGAGGATAGAGTTTCGCGCGATACAAGATCGGCACTTACAGCAACTAAGTTTCGTTATACTCTTAGTTGAACTGAATACGAGGAAAAGTTCCCGACTGACGCGAGAAATATTACCTGCCTGAAATCGAGACAGCAACAGAAAGAGCGCTCGTAAATTCCGTCTACCACGAAACGCTGAAGGTTTCGAATCCTTCAATTAGTCGTTCTCCGCGACTATAAAGCGTGATTGCCACAAGCTTCTCGACTAGGCTGTCAAACAAGTCAACTCCAGCAATGAATACCTTCATCCCTGCTCTGCTCTCGGCGTTCCTAGTGGTTTTGTTCACTCAAGTAAGTGTGTCGGACGCTTTCGGTTATCTAAAATATGTTCGCGACCCCAGCAATACATAAGGCACTTATAGCGGAAAAAAAACAACATTGAATTGACAGGAATAGGTGCTTTCGCGATTTCTGCAGTTCTTGTGGTTTCCATGATTGCATGTTGTCGGCCGATGGCGGGATAGCCGCCGAAGTAAAGCGAGGAAAGTTTCGTTGCTTGTGTCCAAAGCAGCGAAAACGGCAGCAATGACAGGCCTCAGGGAAAGCCATGACACATAATGGGCTTCACAATTAGACGCGCCTTCCATTGCATGACTCTGTCGTTATTGTCCAATCAGCGTGTTGCCGGCGTCGCACGGAATGCAACCAGCACAGCCGGCGTCAACCAGTCCCAGACAATCGTAAGTTTTAGTATAGGGTATACGACCGAACACAAACAGTGTGCGTTTGCTTTAGTGTTGCGTGTTTCGCGTTGAGAGTGCGCGGAGCCCCAAACTGCGTCCTGATTTGGCGAATGGCGACGGCGCGTATGCGCAGCATGGAGCACGTAACTTGAACGCAAACACACAAAGATTGCGTTTGCACAAATACTACAACTCTCGATTGTGCGTTCATCGTTCATCAACACGGGAGGAGGTCAGTAAGTAGTCCTTTGATCACTACCCTGAAAAAGGTCAAACCTCTGAAAGCTCCATTACGCCAATACCCTGCGGCAAGGAGCATATCGGATAAAACGCGAGCAAAACATTTTGAGTCCAAAACCTGCTTGCCTAAACCCGAGCGTTGTGGCTTGAACTGGCACATGGCACGGCACGACCTGTTCTCGTGTTGGGAAGTGACGATGCAGCAACAGAGTAATGACTGACAGCGACGTAATGGCACGAGCAAAGCCAGCACCACTCGCACGTGTCGGGGTTTCTTTCTGTGTCTGTTTTCTTCTTTCTTTATTCAAGCTTTCTTTTCTGGCAATAAACCTGAGTTGTCATCATGCTGCCACACGGGTCGGTCGTGTCCACTTTATAGCAGTGGCGACGAGGAAGAAGAATGGACCCACAAACTGCTGGTGCTTCGTCGAATGCCGATAGTACGCAGGCAGACAACTCTAACAGAACCGCCGTCAGCATGGCCTACGTGGTTCCCCACTTCAATGACGCAACAGATAAGTGGCCTGCTTACCGAATTCGGATTGAGGCATTTTTTGAGGGTAACGCAGTGACCGACCCTGGGAAGAAGCGTGCGCTACTTGTCTCAGCTCTCAGTACGAGGACAATTGAAGTGTTGGGAGCATCGTGCGCACCGAACACGGTTAACGACCTATCGTACGAAGAAGTAGTCAAGGCTTTGGGCGACTATTTCTCACCGACACCCAATGAAATCGCCGAAAGCTTCAAATTCTTCAACAGGCACCAAAACGAAGATGAAACCGTGCAGACATTTCTCGTGGAACTTCGACGACAAGCGGAGAAATGTAATTTCGGCACGATGCTGGATCGGATGCTACGCGACCGGCTGGTTTGCGGAATACGAAATGAAGACGTGCGCAAGCTATTGTTAGCTCGCCGCGAAGTGACTCTGAAGGAAGCAGAAGCTATCGCATTGGCTGCTGAAACGGCCGCCAGTAACCTCGCAGCCATGAAGTTACCACGGACTTCGGAGACCGAAATCAACGCAGTCACCCCTGATAAACATCATGTTAAGAGGTCCAACAAAGGTTTTCAACGACGACGGAACGCAAGTCCTCCGGGTTTTTGTCGAAGGTGTGGAGCAGGGACACACACAGCGGACGCGTGCAAATTCAGATCAGCCAAGTGCTTCTGCTGCGGGAAGCATGGTCACTTGGCACGACAGTGCCCTGACCGAAAAACACAAGAACCGAGAAGGACCTGCGACAAGGCGCGCTACGGCAAGACGTCCAACGCCTTGGAAGAACTGACGAGTTCATCGGAGACCGACGAAAGCCTGCTACTGACCTTAGACTGCAGATTCACGGATGGCAACATCGTTGGGTTTGTGGAACCCATACACCAGAAGTTCGTCTGGGGAGGTGTACCGCTCGTCATGCAAGTCGACACCGGTTCACCGGTCAGCGTCGTGTCACAGGACATTTACGAGAGGTTCAAGAAATCATGGCCGAAGCTTAAGAAAACTACAGTTCGGCTGACATGTTTTCTGGGGAGATTACCTGTCCTTGGCGAGTTAAACTTGAAAGTCACCTACGAAGGGGCGACGGTCGGCGGTAAACTGATCGTGTTGGGTTGCGCTGGACCGTCGTTGTGCGGTCGGGACTTAATCCGTGACATGGGAGCTTGTGGTGTCCCTGTGCTTCACCTTGGAGACGGGACGTCGCCGGGGGAATCGAGACCAGTATCAATGAGCCAAAACGACCTACCAGCTATCCTGGCTGAATACTCGGATCTTTTCAAGCCAGGCCTGGGGTTACTGGAGGGACCCCCGGTCAAGTTGCTCTTACGCCCTGACGCCGTTCCTAGGTTCTTGAAAGCAAGACCCGTTCCATATGCATTGAGAACAAAGGTGACAGAAGAGCTTGATCGCTTAGTGGCTGAAGGAGTGTTGTCTGCGGTAACCCACGCAGAGTGGGCTACTCCAATTGTTCCAGTGGTAAAAAAGAACGGGAACATTCGAATTTGTGGTGATTTCAAGCTGACACTAAACACCGCTTGTCACACGGAGAAATACCCACTTCCGGTAATCGAGGACATTTTCGCGTCTCTCAACGGTGGGGAAGTGTTCAGTACCCTTGACTTGAGCAACGCCTACAACCAGGTTTGCCTGGACGAAGACTCCCGTCAAATGTGTGTCATTAACACTCACAAGGGCCTATTTTCCTACAATAGGCTGCCGTTCGGAATCGCATCGGCGCCAGCTATTTTCCAGCGGAGGATCGAGTTACTACTGAAGGATCTGCCGGGGGTACAAGTGTACCTCGACGACATTCTGGTTGCAGAGAAGAAGGGTCAGTCCACGCTTCCAGTGGTCCTTCAGCGATTGCGGGAGAATGGCGTCAAGCTGAACAAAGGCAAGTGCAAGTTTCGTCAATCAGAAGTCAACTACCTCGGCCATAGAATAGACGCACGTGGCCTCCACCCAAAAGACGACAACTTAGACGCAATCATGAAGGCACCGCGACCAACGGACGTGTCAGAACTTCGCTCCTACCTCGGCTTGATTACGTACTATAGCAAGTTCCTACCAAACATGGCAACCCGGTTGTCCCCTCTGTACGAACTGCTTAACAAGGGGCAGAAATGGCATTGGTCGAAAGGCGCAGAAGAAGCTTTTGAACAAAGTAAACTCCAGTTGAAACAGTCCCAGATTCTAGCACATTTCGACCCGACGAAGCCCCTTCGGCTAGAGTGTGACGCATCCCCGTATGGCATCGGCGCGGTGCTATCAATCAAGGATGGTAATGACTATCGACCGGTAGGATTTCGCTCACGTACCTTATCAAAGGCAGAGCGGAATTACGCACACCTGGAAAAAGAGGGATTGGCTCTCGTCTTCGGAGTCACCAAGTTCAGAGAGTACTTGTGGGGCCGTGCATTTACTTTGGTGACGGACCACAAACCACTGGTGGGCATTTTCCACCAAAATCGAGCTGTCTCTCACACGGCGGCCGCAAGAATACAACGCTGGGCGTTGCTGCTAAGTGCCTACTCGTATCAGATAGAGTACCGGAAGGGAGAGTTGAACCAAAATGCGGACGCCCTCAGTAGACTGCCACTACCAGCGAAAGAAGCGTCTTGTGAAGACTTGCAGGAGTATGTTCTTGTCATGGAGGCCTTGGATGACTCTTTCATCCCGTCCACAGAACTCCGACGGTTGACTAAGGTAGACCCTGTTCTTCGTCAGGTGCTGAGTTTAATCCTGAAGGGCTGGCCAACTGACAAGAACAAGATCAGCAACCATCTGAGGCCGTTTTACAATCGGAGGGACGACTTGACGGTGGCCCACGGGTTAGTTTACTGGGGGCAGAGGGTGGTGATCGCCGAGCGCGCACGTGAGAGATTGTTGAAGCTTCTACATGACACCCATGTAGGCGCATCAGGAATGAAAGCAGTCGCGAGAACCTTACTGTGGTATCCGGGCTTAGACGAAGACATCGAACAAGTGGCGCGGAGGTGTGTCACATGCGCTAAGGCCGCGAAACGTTGCCGAAATTGCTTTTCGGGGCGCCGCTCTCGCGCTGAGTCTGCTAGTTGGGTGCTCTAAAGTACTGGGTATCTGAAGGATTGATCGCATCTTGTGTTCCAATATTGTTTCCACATAACACCCCTCCTGCAGCCCCTAAAAAACAATACCTAAATTCAATGGCGTCACTAGGGTCAGCGACATCAACCGCGAACCCCCCCCCCCTCCTTCCCACTAGTGACACGACTGTGTACATTATAGGCTAAACCTTACTTTAATCCCGTCGCCATGTCCCTTCTTTTATTTTAACCTATCCTTCCCGCCATAAATGGCACATGAAACGCTGGAACCCTGCAGAGCAGCACGCAATACGCATCATAATTTGTCGGCAGTTTAAAAACACAACAAAAAAATGAAAGCCGTTTACAACTCCCTGTAACGCCGAATTGGAGCGCAGCTCTTGAGGAGGAGTACGAGGAAAGGGTACTCAGGGGAGGGTATACCCCTCCTCCTCCCCTCATTTTTCAATGTCTTCCGGGGGGGGGGGGGGGTCACGTGACCCCGGGGCGGGGGGGGGGGGGGCGGCTCGCGCGGTGCATTATGGGACATTTCCCATAATGCACCGCGCGGTTACGCCGACGCCGACGCCGACGCCGACGCCGCTCAAGCCGGAAACGGGCACCTAAGAGCTGCGCTCTAAAACAGTACACACAGCCCAAGTGTAAGGTCACGCTGAGAATTCTGTGAAGCTCTCAACGCGGCTTAGATGCCATCCGTACCACCAGCACAGTACTACTAAAGTAACCGGATCGTGAGAAAGCAGCGCCAAGCTTCTCGTACGGTCGCCATTTTGGCCCTTGAAATGAACAATTTCTCCTTGACCTCTCCATTCTTGGGGAGTCGATCTAAATTCTCTGGTGACGGGCAGCTTTATAGACACGTTTCTTGTATACCGAGATTTTGCTATCCACACACCTGCGAAACAAGCGTACATCTTCGTACCACCACCATATGCGGTGTCGGTGCTTGGAGGCATTGAAAAATATTTTTTTTCTGCTTCGAAATTCGCAACAAGAACAATATGATTGTAAAACGAGATCTGCGGAAATGTGCATGATTGATAAGTGGATTGCATAAACAGTGCCAAAGAGGCTTATATTGGCGAGGAACGCCTTCAGTATGATGATACTTCATGCACTGTAAACTTTTTACACCCTTAAAGGTGTAATGGTACTCAAAACACCCTTCTAACACCCTCATTTTCAACATGAAGGGTGTTAGAAGGGTGTCCCATACAACTAAAACACCCTATTTACACCTTTACATAATGAAAGGGTGTAAGAAGGGTGTTAGGAGGGTGCAAGAAGGGGGTTAAGATATGAGGGTACACCCCATGATGCCGCCAGGGGTGTAAGGGTGTTTGGAGTTTGGTTGTTGAAAGCAATGCAGAGCAGTTTCAGATTAATGCCGACTGCGGCATTAATCTGAAACACTACGATTCAATGGAGCCAATAAATAAGAGTACTGTCATGGCGCTCGTCGTCTTTGCGAGTTTGCAATCACCGGCTGGACCAATCAGGTACAGTGGTCCTCTCTGTGCTTGTTTGGTCTAGCCGGCAAGAGCAAATGCACGAAGGCGACGAGTGCCCTGACGATGCACCTTTGGTTCTGCATGATTGGCTCCGTGGGATCGTGGCGTTGTGTAACAGATGGCCGGTACTGTGGGTTCACCCTGAGTTTAGGAATTCAGAGCACACAAACCAGGCTGCTTTTTGGAACATTATATTATATTCATAATGTTCGTCGGTGTGCTCGCTCACGACTGCATTCGTTGCCTCGAAGAATGGGCAGGCGATGAGCGGTCCCGTCTTTGGCTGCTGACTCGCAGGTGTCCCCAGCCGGTCTCCTCTCCGTGTTTCTTGACTGCCGTTTTTCCTTTCGGGGGTTTCGCGTATTCGACACATCCACATCTTCGGTACTCGACTGTACCTCTTTTCTCTTACATCCCCGGAAAGAGAAGGCCTCGTTGTTTATCTCTCCCCCTTTCCCTGCGTTTTGTCCGAGGCCCAATGCGCCGCTGTATACCTTTGGACTCCAAGCTGCGGTCGTTCGGCAGGAAAGGCCACAAGGCGAGGGCGGCGAGACCAAGTCTCAAGAACTCGGTGGCGCCGCTCTGTTGTTCCGTGCGGGCACTTGTGGCAAACTGTAGTGGCTGAATTCCTTCCGGGTCTACTCGGCCCGGGTTAACCTCACAGTTGGCTGTGGTCGGACTTAATATTGACCTAAGTATAGACATACTCGAAACCTGGAATGTCAACTTTACGTGTATGCTGCATTTCACGGGCTAGTCAGGATGACATACATGTAAATGTACTATGTAAGCCAACGTGCCTTTTTACAAACATGCCCACGTTTGCCCACACCAGGTGAGGTCCCTGCGCATGCGCAAAAAACATATTCGCTCGAGGTAAATTGTCCGCGTATCCGCTCTGTGGTCAGCAGCGCCACCTCAGCGGCGTGACGCCAGAGTAGGTGGATTGTATATATATATATATAGCTTTAGTAATAAATAAAATAAATGAGTAATGCAAGTTCACTTAGTTAAGATGCATACTTATAGGATTGGGTATAGATTCCCGGAGCTGAAATGTCATGTTCCTTGTTTCTGAGATAAAAAAAAAAAAAATACATAAAACCTCGCTCATTCTGATCTGTAGATAAGAGTAAAAAATGCAGATTCATATTTACGAATTTTAAATTTTAACGCGACTTCTAAAGCGGAACAATGGAATATTAACTTGTCAAAAGAATTGTATTTTCCGAAAACTGATTTGTATATTACAACATTAACTAAAATCGAACTAATTTACCTGAAAAACAACGAACATTTCAGTATGATTGCCAGCGAATATTTCGAGGTAACTTTTCTACAGCGTGCTGTTTTAGGACACATAAAAAAGAAGAAAAAAAAAACTACAGCAATGAATATGATTAAACCTATTAAAGTAACCAAAATATAGTGCAATAAAATAACACAAATATGTATCTATTTGGGTAGTGCACATGAACCTTCTAAAAGCACTCACAGCTTCTGAAACACAGGGCGTGACTTATATGTCCAGGCGTTTAACTTTATGATTCGTTCTTCGGTGAACTTATATCGGAAAATGTCAGAGAGATAATAGGATGTAAATGATATTTAGAAACATCTCACTATTATATTGAAGACAACAGATAGATCACAAAAAATCGGCGTTCATCTGTTTATTATGAATTTTTTTTGTACTAAACAAAGCGATTTTTAGGCACTTGCCAACGCTTTGAAATCGTGTTTATCGCGGAAAATAAAAATCGTTCGGAGTATTGAATATAGACTGGCACAATCCCTTATATGAAATGGTTATTAAACCACGCAGGCGAAAGCGTAAAACAAAACAATCCTCAATACGAGCCGTCGGTTTAGTTACGAGTGTTACCCCACTTAAACAATAAAAACGCAACATTTAAACAAAACAAAAATAATGAAAATTTCTGTAAAACTACAAGTTTAAGTGGAATAGTCATTCAGACAGTCCTTTCTCCTATAGATTTCGCTTTAACTTTAACAAAGCTTTAACTTAAAACAATATATTAAAAACAAATTTTATGAAACGCGAAGCAAGATAAATGCAAACGAGCCCCCACCCAAGATACCGAAACCGAAACTACAGCAAATCTTTTTAGAAAGGGCAGGCGTAAGTCGTAGCCAATCCCCTTTCTTATTAAAGATGGCTGCTTTCGGGTACTGCTGGAACCGCCGGAACTGCGACCGGAGACACTCCCACGTGTGGACGAAATTAAAGGTGAGAATATTTATGCACCATGCTTGTAGAACATTCTTTATGTGTTCAGGAGTCCAGTAAGTGACTATTGCTACCGCTTACACAGTATTCTACTTGCTTAACGCTTAAATGTGGTAGTAGCGAGTGTTACGACCGGCTGGCTTGCTTCGGCTTTCTCTTTCGAGCCATAACCGCTAAAACTACATTGGAGGGACGAAAGTGCTCCTGATTTCTTTTTCGCTTTCACGCCGGCGCCTCTTTTCTCGCGAACTGTCGAAACTGAACAGTCTGGAAACATGATTGCTTCATCGATGGAAAGCTAAAGCGGAGGTTTCTTTTTTTCTTTTTTTTTTTTCGGCGTCATAAGTTTAAGCATTTATCCGAATCTGTGTATCGCTTTCGCGTCGTCGCTGTTTAACGATTTAATTAATGTTCTCAGCACCAGTCGTTAAGTTGTCTTCGCTTGACAACAAATTTGGCGCAAAAACGAGGACAAGAGTGGGACAGAAACACGGCGAAGTGTTTGTGTCGCTCTCTTGACCTCGTCTTATGCGCTGAATTTGCTGTCATGAATTACAGATAGCCCAATTATTAACCCTTCGCTTCAAGCCATATAATTTCTATAATTTTATTTTGAACATAAGATTTTGTGTTTCTTGATATGTGTTTCTTGGTATGATATGTGTTTCTCGGCACGGTGTTTCTTGATTTGATGTGCGGGGCAGATGTTGTCTTGCAGTAGATATGGCGAACTCTACATACTTCGTAAATTTTTCGGGGAGTCGTGATTATGCTCCAGTCTCGTGTTTTCAGCTTTTATCATGTTACATAATTGGCAAACATATAAAAAAAAATCGAACAAGTACCTGGGCCTTGCTTTTGCTACTGTGATTGCTATGAAGATATAAAGTATTAATTAGAAGATCTAGACCAGTTTAGAGCACTAACCCAAGTAAAGGAATGCATTTTTTACAAAGACCGAATAGTAAACATTGTTCAAGGGGTTTTGTATTGAATATAGCTGATCTTGCCTCTTTTTCTTTTTGCTGTGGACCGAGTCTATCTGCTGTAAATGTGGCTTTTAGGATTGTTTCAAAGCTCAAATGGCTGACTAACGAGCATGAGGTCTTGTAATTTCATTTTGGTGTGTTGACTGTTTTATGCGATATTTTTATTATTTATTATATGCAAATGTTATTGGAATTAAAAAAAATTCAGAAGAAAATGTCATAGCTGCTGCACTGGGTTATTGTCAATGTTAATGAAAGTAAACTTCACAATGGGAATAAAAATCATTTGTTATTTGGCACTTTCTGAGTTTTTAATTTTTTTTATTACAGTATTACCTGCATGGAAAAGTGTATGGATGATTTAATGCCGGACAGGCCTTTCAGATATTTTGAATAAATGAATAAATCTCAATACTCCAGGATTCATGGGTCACGCTCATCCGCCAAAAATTCAAAAAATGAGAGACGGAAGCTGGAAACTGACCGTGTGTGCGCAAACCGACTAGTTCGGCAGCAGTGGGAAACAACCAATGGCGGCTGCCGACACCGCATAAATGGAGTTACAGCGGGGCAAAGTTGGCGCAACACTGTTTGGTTATTCAGAGCTCAGTGTAACGCACATGTGTTTTTTTAATAAAATTACAATAATCGTCCTTGTTTAATCCATATGCAGTCCCAAGGCTTGGCTCCTAGCGGAGAACACGAATACAGTCTCACACAGCATGAGGCCTGGTTAGTCACGTAGTGGACCAAACCGAACCCTGACAGGCAGCAAATGTGCTGGAGGCCTGAGTTGACGCATTCCGCAAGGGTCAAAGACTTGTGCAAGTTATCAATTGCTGAAGCTATGGACAAGTATCCATATCTCAGGGACATTGAATGGGTGAGTAGTTTCTTTTGTATGCAATTTGTAGAAGGGCTTTACTTAGAAGAACCAGCTTAGACAGAGCTGCTCTTTTTTGTAAGAAGCTGTAATTCTACGAACCTGTTCTCTGAAAACCATAGACATTTTTTTTTTCACTGAAACAATTTAACATACATAGCATAATATAAATGTTAGCCCCAAATCTGAAAGAAAGGACGACAATACTCAAAGGCTGTGTGTTGTGTCGTCCGTCTTTTTTCCTCAGTCTCTCAGTTTTGTCTTAAATTATGCTCAACCCTCACCAGCTAGTTTGCGTCCTATCTTTTTGTTCATAACACATTTATGAAAACTTTAAATCAGGGGCAAAGAGTGCTTCAGCAAATTTTTTTTTTTGGTTAATGTAGGCACAAGTTGTCGCTTAACGGTTGCTTACATACAGCGAAATTACTTCTCAGAATTAATGTTTTGCATAATTTGTTCAGTCGCACACGATTTTAGTTATGACGTTTCTGCCTTTAATATTACCGAAAGTAACTAGCCTGAAGCCAGGTTGACCATTTTTTTCGTTCATTTTTACATTTCGGAGCTGCACTATATCTATTAGCAATCTACTTCAGCAATACAGTGCAACCTTTAACGTTCGCAAGCTCCATATTGCCGAAATATTCACAAAGCTCATAATTTGCGTAATTTGAAGGTACATGCATGTCTTGAGTCTAATTTTCAAATTCCAACTTTTATACACATAGGTTAGTGGTCATGATTATGTCTGTCATACATTTGTAAAAAATTGAGGGCACGAAGTAAAGGATCCTACAGTAGTTGTACGACGTGACAGAATGCTTAAAATGTGTTAGTAGTCTAATAAAAGACATTTAATAATGATGTGAAAGAAAACATTAAGAATTTCACTGTTCTTAAAAATGCATGTGTTTATTAAAACGCTCACAATGTTTCAGTTCCTTGAGGATTTCAAGCAACTTCTGAAGAAAGATGGGAATGAAGCGGTCGAGGCGGCGTTCAATAAGGTTGTGGAACTTGCTCTAAGAGGAGACCTAGGGGGCTACAAAAAAAGACCTGAAGCCTTTACTTGAAGCTGACCCGCCAGGAACCGGTGCAAGACGCAAAAAACGTAAGTGATGGTTCATGTATAGGAATAAATGGCATATGTATGATCTGCACAAAGCAGTACTATACCGCTTTGAGCATAACATATACCAACAGAAGGATGGTATGTTATTGTGTATGTCTGAAAATGCGCAGATGTTCAGATTAGTGTTGACACGATGTGCCTTCTCTATTGGATTTCTTTGCTCTTAAGGTTAACAGATGTTTGTTTTTGTAGAACACAGCTTCTGCTGGGGTACTATTTCCAACACACAGTTTTTCTCATATCAGTTTTTATTGTGCACTTTTAAAATGTTGCCTCTTTTACTGTTAGCTTTTATAGTGTAATACTGTGCAAATTAAATGGGTGCAGCTTAATTTACATATTAATCGTTTAAACTAAGTATTGTGTCATTGATTTAATCTGAATAGTCACACAAAACACGGCAGTGCTACAGTAAAAATGGTTGCATTTAATAGCACTTTTTTAATGTTAATTAGAGACTAATCGTTCCCTTAGATACAAATGAGAGTGCTAAGCAGTTTTTTTATTTTTATTTCCATAAATAATAGTGTTGTGTGCAAAGAACAGGCAAGTATTTAAAGATTTGCGAATAGTGAAGGATATTTCTGTCACGGAAATGCTTTTCTGGATTCATGACTTAAATTTATTCGAAGGGAAAGTTTTGATTCAAGGTACCTCTTCTGTTAAAATCATTTGACATGCTTGTTCTGGTTTCTGTATCCAGTCATTTTCACTGCTGCTTCAAAATGAGTAAGACCAAACAATATTTTATAACAATATGCGAGTAATGTGCATTGAGCTACATCACCGGTGCTGCTACACACGCATTTCTCGAATGGTGCAAGCTAAGTGTAAATATAAGTACTTCAATTAAAAAAAAAAAAAGCTCAGAGGACAGAAAGAACAGTTCCCTTTATTTACAAATATTTCATATTTTGGCACAATAATTTATCCAGCATATAAATGTTTGGACGAAGCGTACCTGGAAGGTATATTTTGCTTACAAAAATGTATAGTATCGAAGTCACCTTGTTAAGTTCTTGGATCTTAAACGTACCATGGAGTACCAAACATGCATTAATTTCACATTAAGCGCCCACCAGCTACATCTGAAATGTTTCGAAGCTAAGCAAAGGACGTATTAAATGTTCAACCCAGGCTTCTGAGGCCACCTTGGTATATGAGACGCTTCTCCGTGTCATCCACTTCTCCGAGCACGTCGCTGCAAAGTGGTTGAAGCCTGCCATGTCATGTACTAGCAAGTGCATATCCTCCTGTTTTTCAAGAAGATCACCGAATATTAAATAGACGCTTGCTCAGTGCTTTACAGATTGCCATTTTTGAAGGACAGCACTGCCTGTCTTCGTCTAACACATTTGTTTATCTTTAGAGCAGATGTAAGAATTTGTACCTTTCTCAAACTTATGTACATTAGTCAAAGCTAAGAAACTGATTCGCTATAAATAGTTGCAAGCAAGGTACTTAGTCAGCACCATGTCTGCACTGCACATGTGAGCAGGTATATGCAATTAGATGCCTGTCTAAGTTACCTTCACTCACACCCTAGATGTGCTTGCTCTCATGGGGCACCAGCTGGTTCCCACGCCTGCAACTGTCTTTAGGAAGGTTTGAGGAAAAGAAATCTTATTTTTAAAGCCATTCATTAAAAAATACACTCTTAGAATAATGATGAATGCGTCGGTTTCACTTGCATGCCATGGGCTTTTTAAAACCTTGCTCTCCTTCATTATCGTATTTTGAATAAAGACGTGCAATGTATTTGTTTCCAATTTAGCACAAGTAACATGTGGCTCAGTTTTGTTATGCGTTTCTGTTGCAGACGTTCAGGCCGTACGTGTCCTGGAACTCCTGGCAAGAGTACTTAAGCAGCCTAGGGCAACTCACATTATGTTTTTGCCTTCGGTAAATTTTTATTTGAAAACTGTCATTCTAAAACATTGTATGCGTTGCACAAAATGATATATAAGTGCTAATATGCTTCGGACAATAGAACAACATTCTAAATATGTGTAAGGCCCCCATGCAGTTTCCAGTTTCCTAGACCTCCGATAATCACATTAAAAAAATACGAACACACTCTAAAGTTGCTTGATTGTGGTGTAACTACTGAAAATGCTCTGTGACATTGTTAGGTCTGGCGGCACCCCATGCAAAGGCCATTTTTACCATCCACAAGATTATCTCACAAAGTATTTGCAGCAAAAAAAAACAAACCTACAGGCTTTTAAATGAAATATTTCTAACAGGAAATCAGATGTCTAACAGTAATTTACTGTGAACCAAAATAATATTTTAAAATGCGAATATATTTTAATAATTGGGATTTCAGCATAGATACTTCATCATATTACAACTGAAATTATTTTTCAAGAAACATACCTATGAAAGAAAACAGAAAGCATTCACTCATCTCAACAGAAAATAACAGCCGATATCTAAGTATTGAGTACTAGTCAGAGCTCCTTTATGTGGCCGACTGCTTCGGCTTGTGTTGATCACATCACAAAAGAACTTCAGTCAGCTCGAAAATACTGCCTTTATAAATAGAAATACAGGTGTACACCATGTGACTGTGAACTGTATATCTAAAAGGCTGTGTCCCATTCCATTTTAGGAGGCAGAAAAGCCACTTACCCCTTGCATCGTATTTTCAAGCCCGAGTTTCAAAGAGACCGAAGCGCTCTTCCTCTACACCGAGAAAAGACGACTGTTGCGCGTCATAGATGCAGTGGAAGGGACCACAGCAATCATGACAGCCCACTGGATGTTTAATTTAAGGTACAGCAGAAAAGTGTTTAATATTTGTTGTGTTTTGGAACACCTATTCTAAGGGGTTTCGATTTCAAGGCCCAGGAGCGTCACCCAACGCTTATTTGCGAAACACAAGTCGTTCACTGCCCAAGTCTGTTTCAGGATGTTTGATTTTAATTTGAACAGACCTTCCTTTAAAGATTGGGTGACCGGTACATATAGCGGGTGTTTCAGCAAAGACTGACAAAAATTCCTAAAATTAGTGTAATCAAGGTAAAAGTGTAATTTTCTTGGGACAGCATTACTCTTGGTGGCAGACGTCAGAAAATGTGCGATACTTACTAATTAGTTCGGTACTTCATTACATTTGACTAATTAACTTTATATTAGGTGAAAATAAACATATGGCTCGAACTAGAACCTTGCTGAGCGTCGTCGAAAACCACTTAATCAGTAATTTTGAGAAATACTCAGCACGTAGGAAGCGTAGTACG
Source organism: Ixodes persulcatus (assembly GCA_013358835.2). Lineage (NCBI taxonomy): Eukaryota > Metazoa > Arthropoda > Arachnida > Ixodida > Ixodidae > Ixodes > Ixodes persulcatus. Next base: position 154,810 of record JABSTQ010010421.1, read on the forward strand.
CTAAAGTTACCACTCGTGGAACAGATACAAGGCTGGGGCTCTAAGAAGAGACAGAAAAATCGCTCGGGCGCCTTACTGCAACCACTATCCTTGTACCTGCTGCACGAGTGGTAACTTTAGCGCACTACTACGCTTTTCACGCCTTCAAAGCCTTTCTGAAAATTACGAATTTTGTGGTTTTTGATGACGCTCAGCAAGTTTCTGATTGGAACCATACGTCTGTTTTGATTAATTCAAACGTTAATAAGTTATTTTAAACAATTAATGACCTAATTAGTAAGTATCGCGCATTTTCTGACGTCCCCACCACGAGTAATGCGGTCCCGAGAAAATGATATTTTAACTTCGAATACACACATTTTAGGAATTTTTCAGGCTTCGCTGAAATACCTATAGTATACTCTTCACTGCTCGGGTATCGCGCTCGGCGTACATTAGATTAGAGGATTACAATCCTGATCAGTGGGCTAATTAACTTACACATGTAAATTAATTGAACACTTTCATAGGTTATAGCAACTGCTGTTTTAACGGCAGTCAATGTCAGAGCCAAAATCAATTTAAACAATTTTGAAAAAGCAAGAGTTTTGATATATTAATAGATCAGTTTTCTTATTTTTGTCGCCCGATTCTAAAAGTAAATGCACAGTAAGAAATCTCTGTCCTGAATAATGCCTATAGAGGGGTGACATAGTCGTTTCGGTTTCTTCGTATTTAACTGGGCAGCGCAGCTTTGGTGGATAGGCCAATGACACACTGCCGAGAGAGTAACAGGGTACTAGAAACTTGTATGTCACACTTCTAGGCACAATCAAGAGGGCTTACGGCGTTTTAATTGATAGCTTCGGAATTTCGTGTCAAAAACGCGGAAACTGATATCTTAATATTCCAAAGTATTTTGCATTCATTCAAAATCTTCAGATTGGGTTAGTCTCTAATTTTAATTGCTCTCAACTCTGCAATGGAAACAAAACGCATAAAATGGTTAAATGAAACCCCGCAAATTTAAGTTAATTGGTCTAAGATTATTGGTCATCATGCGATCTGATGTCCGTTGAGCCCGATACACATAAAGGGAAGATGTTACTCGTGTACTGGTCATCCTTTTCACATTTGTACGCCTTAAAATCATCCACCCTGTATTGTCCCTGTGGCGCGAGCTCGCGCACCATGTTGTTTAAGGAGCTTGGACATTGAATGAGCTCGTGCTTGTATACGCCGAGGAAGCTACGCGTGGTGAGCTACAAACACTCGACGCTGGGAGTTTTAACAATCTGAAAAGTTCTATATGCAAGACGCAGCGAAGCCACCCGTGCATTTTCCGCGCCCAACAGAGCTGACAAAGCGTTTGACGAAGTCTAAATAAAAAACAAAGGCCCGAGGCCTTGGGGGGGGGGGGGGGGGGGGGGGGCGGGGGGGGGGGGGGGGGAATGGGAAGCGGACAAACCTTTCGTGTCGCTACTCGCGCCGTGAAACGGAAGAGGGTTATGGCGGAAGCCTCCTCTAACAAAAACGAGAACAGCAACGACGAGCTCAAAATACAAAAACACCTGCTTGCTAGAACCGCGCTGCGCTCGCAAAGTTGCCCCACTAAAATATTATATTGTTAGTTTCATGACCGACTGCTATGCAAGCTTTTTTCTTTGGAGAATGATTTGACATCTATAATCTACAATACAAGCTCCACGGCATAGGTTGGTGTGATATTGGCTAGGATGTCGGACCTATTTAAATATATATATATATATATATCTTTTGAAACTTTGAAACTTCCTAATGCATTTTTATGGTGAAAAGCGGTTTCACTTTTTATGTGCTTATTTCAGCGCGAATTTATTATATTTCAAAACTAGGCAAGCTTTCCCGTTAAGAACATTTATAAGACTGCAAGAAAGACTGTAAGAAAAGTTTTCAAAACTCAGAATGGCTTTTAAGACAGTTGGTCGTGAATTAGTAACTCTAATAGGAGGAATCAGATATGTAAACATTGACACCCCGCAAACAATTTTGTTTTTCTTTGCGATATATTATGGTGTCCGAAAACCACCTTATCAATATTTAGCTACAGTGTGACGCACAATTTAAATAAAGTCAAAATACGCAACTGCTCGAAACCGAAACCGAAACAAGACTGCGGAGTAAGACGATATGTAAAGAGGAGAAAGTCATCGGAAGTCACGTGTCTGTGCAAATTTTTTCTTTTTATATCAACGCATTTGCAGCTTTTCAGAAGCTGCAAAAAATGAAGATCATATTTTTTGTTCATTTCTAGTATTGAGTATGTGCCTTCGATGACCAACTACTTCGATTATCTTTGGTGGTTGTGTCTAAACCATAGAAATGGCACGTGACCACGGAGAAGAGAGTGAGCGCGACTCAGACCGGCCAGTTCTCAATCGGCGGTTTTCGGGAGAAAAGAAAACAAATTTCAAGCCGCAAATTGTGTTCTGTCTAGTTGGGCTCTCATACGTCATCTAAAAATAAAAAAAAAACCTTTACAAGCACAAGTACCCTGTCGATGTCCCTTTAAGCATCCGTACCAGTTCAAAACGATAACCTAGCACGCGATATTTGAGACAAGAATATTTCAAGGTCTTAAACGTATCGCAAAAAAACCAAAGAAAACTGTGCTGTGGGAATCAACCTTAACTCAATCTCTGTTAAAAACAAAAAAATCTGGTCCAGCTAAAAATACATAAGCTTGATTATGCTAAAATAGAACGGGAAGCATGTAATATGTAAAACGCAATATACCATCTCACAAACGCTGATGTCACGTCATTTAAGGCGACATGACGTAGTCGCGTCACGTCTCTTTTCCCCCTAAATTTAGCACGAACATTGACGTGACGGTTTTACATCGGGTACATGCTTCGCTTGATACCGTCTGCAGAAACTCGAGACGGCAGGCAGAAATCGGTGGCTCAACCTATGGTGCTGCGATTTACTAAAGTGGTGCGGCTAGAGGCCTTTGCAGGAATAGCTCTTCGGCCGCCGCCATTTTCCGGCTCGAGCGACCCACCTAAGCCTGAAAGTTCTGCAACCCGCCTGAGCTGTGGAAACCCAATCAGCGAGACTCGCCACCTGCATTGTACATTCGGAGTTCGCCAGTTTTTGTTCAAGGTTCTTACTTTATCTGCCTGTTCAATATGCTTATCTCTTTTGTGTTGTCTACCGCTGAGAGAACCAGGGAATTCCAAGGCTCGTAGCCTGCTCGGCCTTCGCAGGAAACGAACGAAGAGAGTGAACGTCAAGAAGCACGCGACGCGGACCGTTCGATGTTCTTCGAGGGTTATTTTTGCTGAGCTAATCTCTGAAAAGCCTTGCCTATGTTCCCGGTCTTCCAGAAAAATAGCTGATAGGCTTGGGTCGGGGTATGGGGACGGAATAGACACGTGTGTTGATTTGTTTTGATACGGTGTTTTGGGGCACGTTTTGGTACGTCCCCCAAAACAAGCCGGATTCCGTCCGATCGTTGTGAAGTGGCTACCGTCGACACTGTATATTGTATATGCTGCTTTATTCTAGATCTCTCAAAAATCTTGTTCCGATAACGCTTCACCGTTCAGTACAACAATATATGTTGTTCGATTGATGAGACTCGCCGAATTTCGTGTTGTGAGCGGGGAATACCTATGCAGTTCGGGTATCCTGTGTGGTCAAATATTTTCGACAGTCAAGATATTTGCAGATTGACACGCATGAGACTATGGTGCCGTGAAAAAGTCAACATAAAATGAAACAAACATTCCAGCTGCATTTGTTCTGTCGCGCACAGACTCGTCAAAAATAGCTTTCATTTATTTGTTTTTGTTGCCAAAAATAGTACAATGCTTTCTTAAAACCCTCGATAAATTCCATTTGGCAAAGAACACACACCAACAAAACAAAAAAAAAAAAATCGTTCAACCTTTCCACTCTGGCGATGAAAGAAGTGCAGCGGAGCTGTAGCTTCTGTTCTCGGCGGTGGCTTTCCAGGCGAGCGATCTGCTCTTCTTTCGCAAGGAAATCTGAAGCGCTCGACGCAGTGCAACTTTAGGCGATAGAGGCGTTGCGGCGGTTCCAAGACCATTCGCGCTGCTGCGCACATCGCCGCTCGTTCCGTTACCGCTCTTCTTCCTCCGAAGAAATGTTGCCGCCATCTATGAGCGACGACGGCAACCTGTTGTCTGGTTGCCGAGGCTGGAAAGGTTGCCGCGATCTATGAGCGAAGGCGGCAAGCAGACAACCGGCAAACACAACACTCTGGACAGCTACCGCCATCTATGAGCGACGGCGGCAACCATAGTGTTGTGTCGACCACGGGTGTCCACATTTGTTTGGTACCAGACACGATCCTGGGGAAACTAGCCCTTAACAGCTCCGCTGTAAAATTACACACGGCAATTCAGCCGCCACCAGCTCCCGGAATTGCGCCTAGTCAGGCTGCCAAAGCAGACTGAGGAGAAAACTCACAGCCCAGAAGTAGCCGGACAACTGCCGTTGGGAAGGTCTATACGCCTTTTCCACAAGGGCGCAGCCATCTTGAATGTCGTCACTTATGGTATGCGGTAAAACCTCATTTTGACCTCTCCACACCGCTGGAAGGTGTTCCCGAAAAATGCGTGATTGTCACACATTCTCGTTATGCCTCACCTAAATTTTCTCGCATATTCCAGATGGAAGTGTTTTAATATTTTTTCGTCCCGCTTCTAGCACTAAATTAACTTACCTCGTTAATTAAGCCCTAATTGGGGATCCTACATTTTGTTTTCTATTCGTCTCTTCTTCAGGGTTGGCTGGCGATGGCGCTTGAGGAACAGTATTTGTGTTTCCGTATTTTACGAATGAGCATTTCGTTTGGGTTGGTGATATCTGGAACCCCGTGGACGAAGGCGGATGGTAAAACGCCGATATATCTATTTACTTTTTCTGGCGTAGTTTGAATGTCCCACGAGTCTAAGACAAGTCTCTGTCGGTGTTTGGTTTCAACGTTGAGAATGGGTGGTCAAAGCGGGGGTCTTTGACTTCGCAGTTTTCAGCAACAGCGCCGCGCTCGTGGTCGAACTTGCGAACGTTGTTTTGGCATTGGCGGATCCTCTTATGAAAGTTCTTGGTCTTGCCAATCTATTTGGCTGGACAATCCGCGCATGGAATCCTATAAACGACACCTTGCGCTCTCTGTTTAGGCGGGGGCGGGCGATATTTTGGTCGTGGCATAACCCGTCCGAATGTATACATTGACTTGAGGGCCATCTGAATCTCGTCTCTGATCAACTGCGTGACAGTGCTTTACTCTGTCCTGGTATATAAGGAACGCAGATGCGTCTGGTTTGCCGGGACTGCGTACTTGTCAGTGGCTGCAGGTGCTGATGACTTTTGCCCATACAACCGGCAGTGCAGCAGATAACATTGCTCATGTAGCTGTTCTTCCTGAGATCAGCGAAGATGGTTTGACACTCTTTCTTCTGTCAAACTCAGTCTATAAAATAATCCTTCACCTGGACTATAGTGTCCTGACTACCTACGCATCGGGACTGGTAGGATAGTTTAAATCAAAGTGGAGGTAGCGCCAGTATGCGTCGGTCTTCTGTACACAGAATATGTCAGCACTCAAATTCTTTTTTTTTTGTTTTATCGGCACATCGAGAAAAGTCAAGGTGTTCTCCTTTTCGAGCTTTACAGTAGACTGAATACCTGGCCTTATAGAGTTGAGGTGTTTCTAGAACTTGCCCAGTTCAAATGTTTTTTTTTTTTTTTTTTTTTTTTACACAAGCAGTCATGAACATAGCGCAAGAACACATTGGGGCCTGCGGCGAACGACTGCAGCGTCGTTTGTTCATTGGACTAGCAGGCACAGGTTTGCCGCGGGGAAAGAAATGGGCGGTTCCTCTTGTCTGTTTGAATAATTCCTCTATTAACTGATGTAACTGCTACTCAGCAAAGTTAAAGAAAGCGACTCAGTTCATCCACGCTCAGGCTTGTCCCCTCGGTCGCACAGCACACTCTGCGATCACTCAAGAAAGCAGAATCTGCGACATCCCTCGTCTTGAAAACGTTACTAGTGATAATATGTTCGTGCCGGTGCGCACCAGCAACCTAAAAGCACGATACTGAGGCATTTATAGCGCGTAGCCCTCAGACAGTTGTTCGCCAGAGAACCAAGTGTGGTCGCGGACCCAATACCACACAAAGTAAGCATAGGAGGACCGGAAGTATTTCTTTCTCCTAGTCGTCGAGACCAAAGTGGCGCGAATACCCTGTATAGAAACAAAAACAAATGATGATAAATTGCTAGGCAGTTGCTTTCCATACGTGAAACGTTCTAGGACCACCAACGCTTGACGATACTTTGAGTTTCCAGACGCCAGACGCCTACGTTCACGCACTCTTCATCAAACAGTTGAATGCGTACCTTGTGTTCACTTGAGACTTGTTCCTGGAACGAAGAGATACTACCGATAATGATGCAGACAAGCCTGGCGATCTTCCATAGCCTTTCATACTCTCCAGCTCCTCTCCCTCAATGCGCACAGGTGGTACAGTTCCTCCTCGCCTGCCTCACTCATCATCGCCTACCCCTCTTGTCACATGACCTCTCTGTTAACCAATCAGCGTTGAGCACCCAACCAATGTGTGTCCAGCCTCGCGGTCACAGTTTTATCCACGCTTCACGAAATGCCCAACACGAAAGCTTTAAAATGTTGACAAGCACTCGAACCACTTCAAGTCGTCGCAGAAAAAACGCACACTGCCAGCCTCTGCATTTTTTCCGCTCTTCTGTCGATCTCTTTCTGGATCTTTCTTTCGAGACCACCGATGTCGGCAGCCTTTCCTAGATGGCCTTCATCGTCTGCGATACTTTGCTATAGACTGGTAGAAACAGATTACTTTCTTTTTAATGATATAGCATAATGAAGATACTCATCTCAGATTTCTAGGTATCTGGAATCTAATGTTATTCACTAAATTTAGCGAAAAAATTGATGTCACATTACCTATGCACCAATTCAGTTTCCCTGCTAAATTTAGTGAAGAAACCTACGTTATGTGACATATGCACCAATTCAGTTTCCCCGCTTAATTTAGCGAAAAATTTGATGCCACGTGACCTGACGTCACGGACCTACAAACCAATGCAGCTTCCTTGCTAAATTTAGCGGGGAAAGTGGATTGGCCTAGAGGCTCCCTTTAGAGCATCCTCTAGGGCTCTAGGACCCAGAGGCCGCTCTAGTGGTCACCCGAGACGTCGGTCTAGAGGTCGTCCAAGGCGTCGTTCTTAGCGCCTCCCCTAGGACGTCGTCTACGACGCCGTCCTTGACGTTGTCCATGGCCTCGTAACAAAAGGAGGAGGTAAACATGACGAATGCTATCGCAATTCATAGACAACAAACAATAGTGGTTTCTGCAGCCATTTTTTGAACAAAGTATAAAGGCGAAAACCTCACTAGTGTTATTGAGCGAAAGACTACCGATGAAGTCGCTAAAAGGACGACTGAGCCGCACGCGCCGCTCAATAGTCAACCCTACTTGTCGCATCACCTTTGCGTCGTCCTTGCGGTCGTCTTAGAAGTCGTCTTAGACCTCTAGGACGACCTGACTAGTCACATCACGTGAAAAACAAGCGGCGTCGGTGTTGTTGTGCCCGGAAGATTGCCATAAAAGAATTGAAACACGTTTACAAATCTCCTAGTCGTCGCCCTTAATTTCGTCCTATAGGTCGTCCTCAACGTCGTCTTAGAGGTCGTCCCTATACGACGTATTTGGCGTTGACCTCTACGTCCTATACGTCGTCATAAAGTTTAAAGGGATACCGAACCAAAGAATTTAGTGTCCATAATAAGTGGCGCACGTTCTTTCCACGAGACAGCAGCCGCCGGTGTGCGCGAGCACACGCAACAAAAATGACATCAAAGACCTCCATTCGCGGTTAAGATGACAGTGAAATGTATGGGCTTCGGGCCGAAGGAGAATAAAGACAAGTTTTTCATCTACACAGCGGTGTCTGGTGTAAAAGGTAAGCGATTAATGGTCTAACAAGCACGTAGCTTTCACTTGTAGAGATGAAAAGCCTGCATTTATTCTCCTTTGGCCCGAAGCCCATGCATTTCACTGAGGTCTTTGACGTCATTTTCGTTGCGTGTGCTCGCGCACATCGGTGGCTGCTGGCTCGTGGAAAGAACTTGCGCCACTTATTAAGGACACTAAATTCTTTGGTTCAGTATCCCTTTAATATGTCTAGAAACATTACTTTTAGCATTACTAGAAACAAATTCTCCATAGCACCATATATTTTCTTCTTCTTACTCGAAAAAAATTCTCCCGTGGTACGTGTACGCGTAAGAGGGCTTCACCTTCTTACATTTAGGCAGTCTTGAGTGTCATTTAATTTTTTTATTCGTTTATATTTTTACTCCAGACTTACATAACTCACCCGCACTTCTGTGGTAATTCACAGCACGACACTTTGAGAAACCAATTTTCGCAGACCGTCCAAAGTGTGTTCGAAGCCTTGACGTATAGTCTCTAATTCTTTCAGACGTATCTTCATGGCGGTTTCTTGTGACTTTTTTGCCATAAAATTCGGTTGATAAAATTAATCTTGTGTTTAAAATGACCATGATCAGGTAGCGTGCCATAGAAACGCCATCCTTGGCCAAAGATTTGCAATCCTAAGAGCCTAACTTGGGCTTAATATCGCTTTGCTCTTAGACGTAAGTTAATGTCAAAGTTTTGCTTTCCTTTGGTTTGCCGCAAAATTTCCAATGTGCCAGATCACACCCAAAGACGTAACGAATCAACCGAAGAATCAGCAGTTGATTGTTCTGCAATTTTGCCCAAAGTTGCCTGATGAAACCCGAACAGCCAGAAGTGAAGCCTAACTATGACCCTTGTTTTGGAAATTTCGTCAAAAAGGTGCCAGATGAGAGTCTAGCTACAAGGAAATTATGTCTAGCTTTGCCATTTGTTTGTCGATGTATCGCCCAGATATTCAGTTTCAGACCAAAGAAGGTCAAGTTTGGCTCTGACTTGGCTTCCTAGGACATTTCAAAACTATAAGTTCCGATACCTTAGCCAAATTTCGACCAAAAAAACTGTGCTACCTGGGTGTTTAGTAAGTAAGACTTTAATAATTGCTCCATTGTGTTTTTATTTTTCTTCTACAGCAAAAGGCAAGCGGGCAGTCCAGGTGGCCTGGGGAAAAAAAACAGGGCATGTTTTGCGAAAACGACTCCGATTGCATGTATGGACTATGCTGCCTAGCAGAATTCGAGATCGACTTTATCAATACCGTCTGCGAGCCTATGCTTAGAGTGGGCGAAAGGTGCTCCGTTCAAAAAACTGACGAAGGACTCCACAATGGGACGTGTCCGTGCAGAGGAGGTAAGGTGGCATCCGCCGGTCCGTGCAAGTTTTCTTTCCTAAGGTGTTTTTTTTTTCTTATGGTTTGTTTATGTATTCATACAAATTATCAATAGGTGTCAAATTTTTAGACCTGACTTATTCTTAAAGGGACACTAACAACACCATCATTAGTTTTGCTTTTTTCGTAAACGATTTAAAATTATCTCGTAAATCGTCTAACTGTATTAATGAACAAGTCTTCACCAAGAAAGTCGTAAACGTAGAAAAATGTTTGAACAGCAGTAGAGGCTTTATTACCCGACGTTTCGGGAAGAGACTTCCCTTCTTCAAGTGTGTTCAAGTCAAAATCTTCAAAGGGCAACTCCGGTGAATATTTTCGAATTTGGGATCGCGACTGTTTCAAGCTCAGTCAGTGTCCTTGAATCAAAAGCTATTTTTTTGTTTCTCGATATTGTGGGGTGTAATAAATATCGCGGCTCAAAGTCAGGTTTCCGGCGTCTACGACAAAACCGAAACTATCGGTTAGAGGGGGATCGCAACACTGATCATCAGCTGTACGGCCGCGAAGCGACGTCACCGCGGTGCTGCAATACGCGGTGCAACGTGTAGGAATTCTCTTGCTGCAACTAGCCTTGGAGATTGACGCGACGCACTGGTTCAACCACACGTACTCATTTATCCACCGCCATCTCCCGCGCCGCGATCCCAAAACACTCGGCAGATCCGCTGCGTCAATTGTACTTGCCCACCTTGTGGCTGATTTGGCAGGCGGGCCACCTGGTCCAACGTTTTGGACCCCAGATTGCTCATACCTGGAGATCCTACCCCCCACCCCCCCCCCCCCCCCCCCAAAAAAAAAAAAAAAAAAAAAAAAAACGAACAGCAAAACATACAGTACGTCTTAGGAGGTTTCGGGGTGGCCTTCCTTTTGGGTGAGCCAGGGTCTCCGCACAAGGGCGAGTGCAGGTTCGACGTGAGTAATCCTGGACGGTACCTATCCGGCTGTGCTGGGCTTGATGTCGTCGTTCTGACGTGACCCTGCGTCGTCGCCCTGACGTCTCCGGCACGAGGCTCTAGAAATTAAAACAAAATGATGCCCTGGCACGGCAGTAATAAGTCGCCGCAACCGAGAACGACGCCCGCCCAACTGAAGTACGGGAGCACGACTACTTTCATTTCTCCCTCTCAAAAAAGCGAAAAGACACGAATATAATGCACCGAAGTGTCGTGCTCCTTTCGTCACATTCACCGCCGTTGCAGGTTGTATCTTGGCAAAGATGGTGTGGAAGTTTTCAAGTAGTCAGTATCGATGCCATCTGGAAGGTGCGACAAATCTGCCCCTTCGGGTTCATAGAGAGCTTTTAGGTCTGCGACGTGAATGGACCCCCACGTTTCAGCAGATTCGCGATGCACCAGCTGGTAAGACAGGATGGAGAGCTTCTCGCCAACACATTAGGGGCCCTACCATCTCTTTGCTAAAGGGGGCATGAGGCCTCTAGCATAATCACCATGTGGATGAGGTCGCCTGAGCACCAGATCTATCTTGAACTGCAGATTTCGCCTCCCCTTGTTGCTGACTCGAGACGTCGAGGCCCTCTCGAGCTTCCCGCAAGTTCTCCCCGAAGATCTCGGAGATCTTCTGCGAACTGCGTAGTGGTGTGCTGCATACTGGGTGGTTCTTTGCAAAGAAGTCCATTTCGCAGGGGAAATGCGAGCTCTTTCCCAAAGGTCAGTTCGGCTGGAGTAAAACCCGCGGTCCAGTTGATTGTCTTGCGCGTAGCAAATGCCATTTCGGCCAGTTTTCAGCACCTGTCGTTGTGTCGCTACAAGCATCAGCTTCAGGTTATAGCTGATACTTTCCGTGACATTTGCCTGTGGTTGGTACGGCGAAGTCTGTTTGTGGCGTATCCCTAGTGCCTTGAACGCATCCACGAAAACTTTGCTAACAAAACAAGACGGGCTGCCTGTAATCAGCGTTGCGGCAAAGCCAAAGCGCGCAAACCTATCAAGAATACAGTCCCAGATTTTCCTAGAGTCCAGCTTGCACAAATGAAATATTTCTAGCCACTTTGTGAAGTGATCGGTCACTATGAGCAAATAATGAGTGCTGCGTGGACTACGGGGAGAGAGAACGACAACGTCACAGGCTCAATCAGTAGGTACTTTTTTCGATTTACTGCATTAAATCTGGTCGTTGACCACCTCGTGGGTTCGCTTTCTGAAATACCGTAGAGCCGAGCTCGCACCTCATTACATCCTGTCTCATGCCTGGTGACGTTGCAATTTGGGACAACTTTTCTTAAGATCTGCTCCCCCTCCTGTGGCCTGCCAGCGTGAACTCATGCACATATCTTATGAATGGCTTACATAGTTTACGAGGTATTACAGTCTTGAATTGCGGGCCTCGGGACCCATCGTCGGCCTGGGAAATGTTCCGCAGCAAGATGCCGTCGCTGCTCAGCAAATATGCGTCCAACTCTCTGGGACTCCCGGTGTCGGCTCCGCGTTCTTCTGCTAGCCGGTGTGTGACTTTCAGACAAAGAGCATCGGACAGCTGGGCAGCCCGGAGCTTCTCTCTGATCACCAGATATCCCCACCGCGAGTCCGGTGTGATAGGCACCGCATAACCCAGTGCCACCAAGTCGGGATCAACCTGCATTTCGTTCCCGAGAAGTGGAGCACGGGACACCGCATCTGAAACGTGGTTAGTCAATCCGCCCTTGTACTCAAAAGTGTACGTTTAGCGCTGCAGCGAAAGAGCCCATCGAGCGAGTCGTCCTGCAGGGTTTTGAAGCCATTTGAGCCATGAGAAAGACATGTGGTCAGTGTGAATGCAAAACGAAGCACAGTCAAGATGCATGTAAAACTTATTGAGGCACAAAATAATATCAAGGCACTCCTTCTCGGTTGTCGAGTGATTCCGTTCCGCTCCAGTGAGTATGTTGCTGACGAAGGCCACAGGCCGAAGGATGCTGTCATGTTTTTGCAAAAGAACAGCTCCCAGGCCGGAATTGCGCGCGTCAATTTGCGCGATAAACAGACAGTTCAAGTCTGGAAGATGCGAACATGCATTCATGGTCACAGTCCCTGACAGGTTAGAAAACGCTGTTTGTTATTGTTCTTGTCCCTAACGCCACTTTGTCTTCTTTCGAAGCAGTCGATTGAGAGGCTCTGTAATCTCTGCTCACCGCAGAATGAAGTCTCTATAGAAAGTAATTATTCCGAGATATCGTTGCAGGCTTTTGACGTCGTGGGGAGGTGGGTAATCAGTTATCGCTAGCTGATTATCCTCGTTTGGGCGCAGCGTGCCGCTATCAACAACGAAGTCAAGAAGTTTGATTTTCGGCGCGGCCAACTGGACTTTCTCTGTGTGAATCGTTCGAGTACACTCCAAAGATGTGTAGACCGTTTTACCGTGGGTAGCGCCATTGTGAAAGCGAGAGAGAAAGGGGAAGGGCTTCCGGCTCTTTCCCTCTCGCTAGGTCGGTAGAAAGAGTGAAAGTCCCGGGTGAGAGGATTCGTCGGTGTTGGGATGCAGTGCCCGAACTTCGTTCATGTTTTCTTCTCTGTTTAGACTCGCAAACCGAATTTGATATACGGGCTCGGTGATAGGGTGCACGAATAACGACCAAAAGCGTCGAATACTGTCCAAAGACCTATGTAGCCTGCATGGAATCCGGCAAGGCGAGTGGGACTGCTATGTTTTTAAGCTCCATCACTTTCCGCATTACTGGAACTGATGAACTATTTACCAATGTTTGCTTGCAATAGGCCTATTTCAACGTAGCCGTTTTTAGTAGTCAACAAGCGATACACTACACGGGAACCTCAATTAAGCACAGTGGTGGGTTGGAATAGTTGGCTTTGCATTTAAAAAGGGTAAAACAGCGCAAAACGTCACGGACAGGGAAGATGTACACACACAGAGCGCTGACTTTCAACTGTTTAATTTCTGAAAAAGATGCCCACCGTCGTTCCCACATACATCCAATCAAATTACATCACGTACGTTACATCATGTCAACTGACCATTGTGTCGAATCCTGCCGATGAACGTAAGTTCACGGTCAAAGAAACAAACAGAGGGAGAGCTGACACTCCTATCTTTGTACTTAGAAATAGAGAAAATGGTTCCGCAATCTCTTCGTCATCTTCTGACGATGCTTGGCTAGAATCTTAGTATTGATTAAAACAGGATTAACTTTATATAAATCTCAATTAACTTTTGTAAATACTCATAGCTGCCACCGAATGTTTTGCTGCGCTGCTTTTATCTTGCGTGTCCGTGTTCTTATATTTCCTTCTGGGTGAACGACGAAGCCCGTTCTAGTTTTACTTAAATCGAACCGCAGAAAGCCTCAAAGCAGCCACGAACTATTTTACTATTTGATGCAGTATTTTGAGTACTCACCTCCAATTTCTATCGCAGGCCCGTTCGCTGCCGCTGTTCCCCCCGTCGCTGCCTTGGCAGATGCCATGTCTCGAAGAAAGAGACGTACAGTGCACACTGGGCTCAAAAGCGCAGATCCCAAAACACGAGACGTATTCTGCAGCGAATATTCAGCGCTTCAAAGAGCACAGTTAACGGTAACAACCCACCAGCGGCACTCCAAGGAGCGCTTTTGAGGGCCCTCTGGAATCGCGCAGGAGATCGCGATTCAGGAAAACCGATAGAATTAACTTTTCAACAATTTCCAGCCAAACCCGGCGGAATAAATGAGCCCTCAACTAAGTGTTCTAGATGATAAAATCGAGTCAATGTTACCACTACAGAATATCAATATTAAGATGAATTCAGTTAGAAAATATTACAAGCTGAAACAGCAATTATCACGAGAAATCTCGTACGCACCTTGCGGGTCTACCCCTGTTCATCGGCGGTACCGCGTTCGGTGCGCGCTCTATTCACAAAATATTCTGAGCCCAGTCGAGAGGATAGCGTTGAAGAAACGTCCTTTTGGTCTACGGACGCAATCCCCTGCCGCCGGAGACCGCGGTCATGTGGAAAGCGATGAAGCTTAAAAACATTGCAGCCGCTCTCGCCTTGCCGGCTTCCTTGCAAGCTGCATAGGTCCTCGGACAGTATTCTACGCTTTCTGCCGTTATTCGTGCACAATATGACAGAGCAATGGTGTCCCGATGACCGAGGGACTGTCGCCATCGAAGCCCGTGGCTTTAATTAAGTTGGCGAGTTTAAGACAGAGAAGAAAGCGCGAACGAAGTTCGCGCACTGCAGACACCCAACACCGGCGAAGCCTCTCATCCGGGACTTCCACTCTTTCTACCGACCCAGCGAGGGCGAAAGCACCGGTAGCCCTTCCCCTTTTCTCTCTCGCCCTCTTTCAGTAAAACGGTCTATACAACCCAATCCGGGATCCTCACGTCTTGAAACTTGAGTGATGTTGTGGTGTTTCGCAGATGTTCTCTCCGCTCTTTCACCAGATCTTAAGATTCACAGCGCTTCGTTTTTAGAGCATGTGTTCAAATGAACGCGGGAGAGTGCGTCTGCCAATGTTTTATCTTTTTCCGGTACGAAGCAAATGTCCGTCGTACACATCATGATGTAACCAATTTGACGGATTTCGCTTGGCGTGTGGGCTTCGCTGTTATATGTTAAGGCGTATGTCAATGGCTTATGATCTGTCATCACCAAAAATGGTCGTCCTTTGAGATAGTAGTGAAAATGCCTGATGGCTAGGTAGACCGCTTAGTAACTCTTTTCTGAAAGTACTATAATGGCACTCGGTGAGTGATTGCTTCTTTGAGAAGAATGCTCCGGCTCTACAGGAATTTGATGATAGGCTTTAATCAGATCTACCTTGTTGAAGATGTTTGCTAAGGCACATCAACTATATAAGTTGATGAGGCACATCAACTTATATCTATGGCCAACACAGTACTAGATAAATTAGGAGCATGGACCGATAAAAACGCTTTAAAAATAAATACCAATAAAACAAAAGCTATGATATTTAGGCCGAAAAATAAAGTTATTTCTCCATTAGAACACATTTATATAAACTCGGTAAATATTGAATTGGTTGAATCATTCAAAACGCTTGGCGTTGTGTTTTCACAAAACATGTCATGGGACCATCATATTGAGAATTTAAAAATAAATTAGCAAAGGTCGTAGGTCTGGTATATCGAAATCGATATATATTTCCGAGGTCGGTTAAATTATTACTGCATAAATCTCTATTTTTTGCTCATTTAAATTACTGCCACCTGGTTTGGGGTACTACCACGGCAACAAATCTTAAGAGGATATGTTTACTCTAAAAACGAATGTTACGTGCAATTGCTGATGTGCCCTTCCGCTCGCATACAGAAAGCCTGTTCAGAAAGTATAATATATTAAGTATTTACAACATGTATAATTATAGGCTTGCTACAAAGTATAAATATGAATTGAGCAGTAACCGTACTTCCATAATTGAACTGTCTGGTTTAAGCCAACGCGTTCCCAATTATCAATTTCGAAACCCTGAATACTGGAATGTACCTACTTGCCGATTAAACCTAGGGAAAGAAATGTTATGCTACAGATTATCTAAACTCCTTAATTGTTTTATTCACATTGATGTTCACGTAGACACCATTAGTACGAAAGAATTGCGTGCGTTAATGTGCCATTTTGTTGTAGACGATTAATGTTTTTGGTGTGCGTGTGTGTTTCTTTAGTATTGTCTCGCTTTGTCACTGCTGCAGAATGCAATATGGGGGCCGAGAGCTCGTCAAGCCGTTTCGTGCGGCTTTTTTTCTCGGCCTCCACCATTGTAAATGGAAAATAAAGATATTATTATTATTATTATTATATGCAAGGCACCGGTGAAATCTTGTATGTGGGGAATCGGGTAGCCATTCAGGACCGTGTTGGGATTTAGGGCCCTTTAGTTCCCGCATGGACGCCTGACGCCGTTCTTCTTCGATGCCATGTGCAGGGCAGAAGATCAGAAGCTGTAGGAACGCCGTATGTAGCCCAGCTTGAGCATGTGCTCAAACTTCAGCTTCGCTATTCGCAGGTGTTCTGGTGTGAAGCGTCGGGGTTGGGCGAACACAGGGGATCCCGTTGTCTCTATATGGTGGGTCACCGATTGTTTCACTGGTGTGTCTGTTGATGCTGGACGAAGCACATGGCGATATTCTTCAAGAATACCTTTCCATGGAAACATGGACTCTAATCAAAGGACGCTTGTCTCTTGGACGAGCTTTGCCGATACGCCCGGCACGGTGATATGAGTCTCCGTTTTGTTAATGAGTTTTCGTCTAACATCTACCGTGAGTGCGAAGTGTCGAAGAACGTCAGCTTTTATGATGGGCTGGTGAACGTAGGCGATTAAACAACTCAAGCGAAACGTCTGCCGGAGGCCTATATCTAGAGTGATGGATTTTATGCCATATGTCTCGAATGGTGACCCATCGACCACTTGTGGTTATGCAGTATCTTGCCGATGCTGTCGATCTGGTAGCTTAGGGGGTATGACGCAAATTTCGGCCTCCGTGTCTACAAGGGAGCGAAGTTTGGTAGCTCGATCAGGGATCTGAAAAAGACGGCTGGACCCTAGGCCCGCCAGACCATCCGCCTCTAGTGCGTGGATGGTGTGGCGCACTCCCACGTAGGTACATGACTGTTACATTTTTCGGCGCCGTCACCATAGCAGTAGTGGTACCACGTCACATGGCGTTGGGCGATATCTAGTTAGCAGCTTCAGTGGCGTCCATTGTTCGCTGTCGTGGAGCTCGAAGCTCGAGAACGACTCATGCGAAGATCCTTGAGTTCTCGCGTGAGTTGGTCTATTCGCTCTTCAACCCGTGAATTGGAAGTCATGAGTTGAGCCATTTGTTTTTCATTGACGATGAAGGTCGTCCGTCGTATTGTCCACTTTCATTGGCCCGGACAGCGCAGATAGTTGGAAAGCCCGAGTCCATTATTTAATCGGCCATTTGTGCCAACGTCGTGGCTGAATCGCTAGTAAACGTGCTCAATATCATTTGGACTTGGTGTGGCAGTGTCTGAAGAAAGCGTTCTCGGAGAATCGTTGTGTGCATGGTGGGTACCTTATCTCCCAGGAGCTTCTCCATGCGCCTAAGGAGCTCCGTCGGCTTCTTGTCACCAAGCTCCTCAGCAGTTAGGAGTTGTTGCAGTCAGAGGTGCTCTGACTCTGTTGTCCGGCGGATTAGTTCAGTCTTCAAGTGCTCATAGGTCTGGTCCTCTGGTGGAGCGCGAAGTACGTCTCTGTCTACCTCCGCTAACGTCTATGGCAGATAGAAAACTACGTGGTCAAACTTCGTCATGGACGATGTTACCGTATTTACTCGAGTAATAGCCGCACTATTTATGAACAAGGTCCTTGCGTCCACTTTTCCACAAAACACATATACAGCCAATCATTGCGTTGCGCATAAATAACATAGCGAATAACCAGATCGAGAACACGATTCTTCATACTATGTAATCGTCACAGATGGTATCTTCGCACGAAGACGTCATTGGTGTCCTGTAAACAGCTAGAATCATATGCTGTCAATCGCGGTGATTGGCAATCGTCGTACTCCGCGGATAAGCGAATCCTCAGGTTTTCTTCATGAACAGTGCGGCTATAACTCGAGTAAATACGGTATTTTTCATTTCTGTGCATTTCGTAGTCCTCTGGGTTTTCAGACCAAGCGAAGGTAGGTTCAAGGTAGGTGCTTCTTGGTGGAGGAGGCCGGTACCGAAGTTTAGCAAGGATTTAAGCTTGAATCGTCAATACAGCCAGTGCCATCTCGTTCACGTCCCTAAAACTACGCCCCCTGAGATGTATGTGAAAGTGGAGTGGCTCTGACGGGTACTACCTTTTCTGCATCTGGCGACGCCGAGTGACCAAGGACATACAGTTCCTAGAAGGCCCTTGCCAACTCTATAAATGACTCCTGCGGGTGTTGTGTGGGCAGTTAGTCCTTAGGGAGCGAGGTTCCAGCAGGTGCGGGGCTTGAGCACGTCATCTGCTCCCGCATAACTAAAGAAGCACGGCCGTAACCATTCTTAGTTCTGCTAGAACCCCCCCCCCCCCCCCCCCTGATGATGCACCTGCATGGGTTGAGACCTCCTTAGACAAAACGCTGTACTGTAATTGATTCTGATGGTAGTTCATCCCTCTCGTGATAATTCGAAAAGAAATGTCCCGCAAACAAAAATCGAGAATATAAAAATCAAGAACGAACCTCGTCGCGGCCATCCTCCCAGACGAGCAGCATTTCACGGCTGGGCGCCGGTGTAGGAATTCCCTTGCTGCTAAACGTCTCGGAGAATGACACGACGCACTGGTTCAACAACACGTAGTCATTTATCCACCGTCATCGCACGCCCCACGATCATAAGAGCATTCGCGCATCCGCAGCGACGGATTTTATCAATGACGGAGCGCCACTCGCATGGCCAATTGTACCTGCATGTGTGGCTCCCCTGCGGTGGAAATGACTGTGGCTGATTTGGCATGATGGTCACTTGGTCCAGCGCTTTGGTTCTTAATGCAAAAGTAAAATCCAAAGCTCAACTTCAGCTTTGGATCGCCAGGTTGCCCACAAACGTGCAAAATCAACCGCAGTACCACCGCGACGCGACGTACCGTGAGTGCTGCGGCACGCGTCGCTAACTGTTGCTTGACTAAAAGCTAACCCGCTTCCCACCCGCTAAAAAGCAGCTGGTCGCATCTTTAAAAGTGGTTTTAGTGTAGTGCGCTGCTTTACTTCGGCGTAATATTTCGGCTGTGATCATATTTCGTGCCACCAAAGCGAAAGCAGTCATTCATATTAGTTTCGTTTTCGACCGGAGTTGTCCTTTAAGCTTGGGAACGAGGTATTTGCGGAGAAACTAAAATATCTTCAAAAAAGCAGATTTCAAACTCCCGCCCGAATCAATAGAGTAGATAGCGAAAGGTGGACCCCTTGCCTTTTTAAATGACTTCAAACCGGAGCTGCATCTCTTTCCCACTAATCGATTGAGTCAATCACGGGCGATCGCGTCTGCCAACCGGTCAATCGTAAGCTTATGTCAAAGTGCGCTAGCACGTGTCCTTTCTACGTGTGCAAAGGACGTGTCCCTTTTCAGTTCTGTTTATATTTGCTTAGCCGCTCAAGTCCAAATGTGCTGAGACGCTATGGCGTAATGGAACCAATCAAAGAGCGTAAAAAGTGCAAGTCACGTAGCTTTTTTTGTTTATGATTCGTTCGTCGATGATAGGACACGTTCGCAAACATGACGAACACCATGATGGTGCGCTTTTGACAGACACTCTGATAGTGGTCTTATGAGTTTGTAGCGTCGGCTACATATTTGAGAAATGGGGAGACATTCCCCCTTTCTGCGCGGAGTTGCTCAGAGACACGCTCCGGTGTATAAAAGAGGTGAGAAGAGGGCGAGAGGGAGTGGGAGACAAGCAAACTGGGAACCGATTTTTCTCTCGGCAGAAGACGGTTTCGTAGGTCGTCCTTTAATATAAAACGTAGTATGTTAGAAGTCGTGGTGCGAAGGGCTGGGTCAACCTCGCAGCTTCGCTTATGCCTCACGTTTTAAACAATGTCTTTTTTTATATAAGAAGTGCGTTTTGATTGTCTCTTTGTTAGTCAGAACGGTGTCTAGCAGAGGTCGAAGCGCGAAGTCCAGGGTCAGCTTTGCAGCTTTATTTGTGTGTCACGTTTAAGAGCATTGTGTTTTCTAATATTTTGAATTTTCTTGAAAAGAGCAAAGCAGTCCAGAAGGTTTTGTCCAATATAAAGTTAGTTTTGCTTTGCAGTTTATTGTTGTTTTTTGATTTGCATAGGGTGCAGCGCTCAGGGGGTGAAGCTGGGCAGTGAGAGGGGGGGAAGGGAAGTTGCGGCGGGCCACCGCCCCGGCTGTCGCTGACCCGAGTGGCGTCAATGCACAGGAGACCTCTAAAATTGCCACTCCTGCAACGAGCTCGAGGGTGATGATGCGAAAAACTTCCGAGCGGTTTTTCCATCGCGTATCATCCGCGCTTTCGCAGCGCCGGCCTTGCTTTCATTGCACGAGCGTCGAGTGGTAACTATAGCGCAACACCACTCTTTTTACGCGCCCCGAGGGTTTCTAATATTTGTTTACTGAGTATTTTTCGATTACGCTCAGCAAGTTTCTAATTAGAACCATTCGTTTATTGTAACTAACTATAAAGTTAATCAGCACAGTTTTTTGTTACGACCCCCACTTGTTGTGACAATTGACCCCCTACATCATTTCTCCTCGATCGCATAACTCACCAGCAGACACTGCATTAAAGTAGCTTTCACGACTCTGTTAAAGCAAATGTGCATAGTCTAAAAAAACACTCCGTATAGTGACTTCTTTGTGATAAACTATACGGCGTTCATACCTGAGCTGAAAGTAGGGGGAAGCTTAGGCGGATCAATCAACCCCCTCCCCTTCATCACGTGACCCTGCTCACTGCTCGTGGGGATGGACGGGTGGGTGATCGCGTGGCGAAAGATAGGCGTATGACTGGTCCGACGAGCACGTTGCTTCCACCGCATTATCAGCTTAGGGGCGATGGAAGAAGAGTTTTGGGCGTACTTAATTGATTTCTTGCGACTTATTCCTCGGCGATTTAAGAATCATGAGAGGCGTACCACTACGAACACACATAGTTACTGCTTCATGTACTGTCCAATAAAATATTTAGTATTTAGTCGAACTTCGGTGCAATCAGTTTGAAACTGTTAGTACAATTTTTAACTAACTCCTCTGTTCAAGTTTTTAAGAATTGTAGGCGCTTCTCACGAAGAAATGAAAAAAAAAAGAATACAACTGGAAATTGTTTTATTTTGCCGTATTTGTTACACAAAACTAGAGACACGCCTACCAAACCGCACGTTTCTCATAATCTTTCTTGATTTTTGTTTTAGGTTGGTGCTACCGTGGTAGATGCCGAGCCTATAGATTCAACAGACCGAACAAATAAACGTTCAATGAAGAAAGCCTTTACTGTGTTTTGTATTGTGTGGCGATTCGAAATCTGTCTCAAACGAGGCAGCAAGAACGCATGGGCGTTTTCGTAAGTTCTGAGCATGCCAAGGTGTGTCAGTAAGGTTTATACATAAATATAAAAAGTAGGTTGCTAAAAACAATCTTTGCAAATGAAGGTCACGAAGTGGTTTTCAAATATAAATTTATTAGCAGGTTTTGGGAATGGTGCACTCAAGTAAACGTTGTTCAGCTTTAACTCGATAGGCTGCATGCAATCCGACAGGTTTGCATGTGCATATATGCCCCGTAAGTCAAAGGGAGCGTGCAACCTTTAAAGGAACCACGCGAATATGTTATGGAACATATCAAATTAAGCAGTTGTGCAGAGGTGATCGAATATAGTATATCTTGTGCTTCTTAATATCGAAGACTGAATTTACCTGAGTAAAGAGTTTAACATTAAGAGCTTTAATTCGCTACTTTATCTGTCCGTCGGCCAACGTAAGCATGAGAATCTCAGAGGCCATGACGAAAGCGTGGCCTCCGAAATTGTTGGCACGCAAAGCTCTTTTCCGGCCCTTTTAAATACTTGGCTGGCCAGAAAAAGGACCATCTAAGCATCCAGCACTAAAGTTTCGTGCGACTGGTGGCGCCGCGCTACGGCGACTTCTGGAACATTTGGGGCTGTAGGGATCTGGCCAAGCGGTGTTGCGAACATAGTTTTTATGGTTTGCCGCCTTCCAGCCTCCATCGAAAATGCCTTCCCGTCACGTTTGCTGTGTCGTCGGACGCCGCGACAGCCCGGTGAACACAGGAGGCAGGGCGACACCTGATCACTTTTATAGGTTTCCGGGGATGACGTTACAAGCGTGGGTCGATGAGGTCCGTCGAATCAATTGAGTTAGTTTCTTTCAATTGAATTTGTGTTATAATGATACGTTTGCCCTGAACGCAGAAATGTTTGATTGTACTTCCATTTTAATATTTATCTGGTCCTAGAACCCGCAAAATGCGGCCATTTCAGAACCCACGGTTGATGAGGAAAGCAGCGTTCTTCGCGGTCTCTCCTCATCGAGACTATGCCGTTGTTGTTGTTGTTTCTCTTTAGTTATGAAAGAACATCGCTACTGCCTAATAAGTCGCGATCGAAAGACGATCGCTACTTGATAGATCGCAGCCTCTCGCTAGAGGCTGCAATCTATCAAATTCGTTGAGGATCTTCCAATTGTGCAAATTTTCCTTTTAATCTGGACGTGACAACAAGTATAATGAACGTTCGGGTTTTGTAAGAACATAAGAAAATTGCCCGACTTGAGCTCCTGTCTGACGGCACCTCAAATGCCATTTTCGCCAAATCAGATTCAGTTTTTCAAATGACGTTCAAGCTGGGACCTGCTAGACGACAACTAAAATTATATTTAGCTGATGTTTATTGCGATTGCGGTCACAAAGTCGTCTCGGGGACACAGAGCACTTTTGCGTCAATAAACAATTTTACACGGCGAAACACTATTTTTGTGGGGTCTGGTGGGACAACATAATAAAGCAGAAGACCGAGATAGAAAGTTGCGCACACTAATTTTAAATATGTTCTGTTTATAAAAAAAAAGAAAACTAGATGTTTTGTGTTAACCATGAGGCGAAGCGTCGGGTGAAATCCATTAGCCAACCTGACGTCTTCATAAGCCAATCCGTAATTTATTTATTTTTTATTTATTTATTCGAATACCTACATCGCCCAGTTCTGGGCATTATTGTAGGGGGGTAAGGCAATACAAAACAATAAAAAACGATAAATATAGAGATACACAAGAACTATTGTGATGCAGAAATAGTGGATATGGCATTTTAGGAGAAAAATACAACACTTTGTGCAATATATAAAAACAAAATATAGTGACTGGCACTATTGAAAGAGCACAGTGGAAAATTATTCCAAAAGTAAGTTTTTAGGGCAGTAGGAAAGGAGGTAGGTGCCGCAGAGATGACATCAGTTGGTAAATTATTCCATTCGTGTATCGTTCGTGGAAAAAAAGAGTGCTTAAATACGTTAATTCTGCATCTATATTCACGTACTTTTAAGTAATGATCTGTACGCGGCGACACATAACTGGGTTCCTTAAGATAACGTTCCTTACCGATGCCGGTTCTACCGTTTAGTATGTTGAAAAATAAAGTGAGCCTAAGGTACCTTCCTCTGTCTTCCAACAGAGGCCATCCCAGGTTGCGCGTATTTCAGATGATCTTATGGAGAAATCATAATTGCCGGAGACAAACCGAGCTGCCCGTTTCTAAATGCGTTCGAGTTGTTCAATGGTGTGACGGGTATGTAAATCCCATGCGGCACATGCATATTCTAAAGTGGGAGGTAGTACATTCGATATGTACAATGTTTCTTTAAGGTTAGTAGGTGCCTGACTAAAATTGCTTTTGAGAAAGTTTAATGTGCGGCTGGCCTTAGATGACAAATAATCAACATGAGCATTTCATGACAAGTTACTAGAAAATAAAACTCCCAGATACTTATATTCAGGTACAACAGTTAAACTTGTGACACCTAGGAAATATTCTGTGGCCAAAGGTTGTCTTTTGTTAGAAAATCTAACTACGTTACATTTGTTTAAATTTAAGGTCATATTCCACGTTTGACACCATGACATCACAGAATGGAGATCGTCTTGCTGTATTTGGGAGTCAGCCACACACGTGATATCACGGTATATACAACAATCATCAGCATACAGCCGGACGTGGCTAGAAAGATGACCAGCAAGATCATTTATGTACACTAAAAAAAGAAGGGGGCCCAACACCGATCCTTGCGGAACACCTGATAAGACACTAACATTTGACGAGCTCACACCGTCTAAAACTACGCATTGCTTCCTTCCAACAAGATATAGGCCTTAAGCCAGATTAAAATTGAATCCGAAATCTTAACAGCTGCCATCTTTTGTAATAACAAAGTATGAGATACCGAGTCAAAAGCCTTCCGAAAGTCTAAAAAGACACAATCGACTTGTAAACCATTGTTAATGGAAAAAGAGAGGTCATGGGTGAATTCTACTAATTGTGTATCGCAAGAAAATCCCGCTCTGAAACCATGCTGCATAGGGGAAAAGAATGCATTATTTTGTAGATGATTGATTAAATTCGAGTAAATGATGTGCTCTAGCATTTTACGAGAAACACTTGTTAAAGAGATGGGCCTATACTTGCATGTGCTGGTTTTATCTCCACTTTTATATACTGGGACCACGTTGGCACTTTTCCAGTCAAGAGGAAGTTCGCTTTGTTCAAAAGAGTTTTTAAACAACACGGTTAAGTAAGGGGAAACAGAAACAGCACAGGTCTTCAGAATGAAGTTGGAAATGCAATCTGGGCCTGGGGCACTGCTTACTTTGATCCTTTCCAATAACGACACAATGCCACTCTCCGAGAAGTCGATGTTGTCCATTTGTGTAACTACATTTGATGTCGGTAATCTATATACCGGGTTGACATGCTGAGTGAAAACTGATTGAAAATAAAGATTAAAGGTTTCAGCCTTACCTTTTAGATTCGTTCCGTAATTGACACCATTTATGAAATCGGGGATAGCGATGCAAGGAGTTTTTTTGTTTTTGACGTATTTCCAGACCTCTTTAGGATTTCTTCTCAGTTTATCGGGTAGTGTGTCTAGATATTTATTTTGTGCCTTGCGCATTTCTTTTGTTATGATTTTGCCTATATCCTTCATTTTGGAATATAATCCATGTTCTTTTGAACGACAATAGCTACTGAACAAACGATTCTTTTTGTTTATCAAAGTTCGAATTTCCCTATTCACCCACGGTTTATCGTTCCTTTTTTTGCTGATATGATGCGTGATGGAATGTATGTCTGAGTCAGAGATAAAATTTTCGTTTTAAATAAATTCCAGGCAGAATTATATCCAAGTTTGAGCTATGCGATTGGAATACAGGAAAAAACGAATCCAGTTCTCGGGATAGCATTACGTAGTCACCTTTTTCATAAAAAAACACCTTGCGTGGTTGTGCACTGCGCCGTTGTATTGCATTACAGGATATTCTTGTAACGACAACATCATGATCGCTTATTCCTGGTATCACATTGACGGAGGAAACAAGATTGGGGTCATTGCAAAAAAAAAAAAAAATCTAACAAATTAGCGCTGCTAGGACCCAGACTTGTTGGAGTCTGAACAAACCGAGATAAGGAGTGGGCAATGACCATTTCACGGAAAGCAGAATAAATAACAGATGTAGTCTGGATGACTGGGTGAAAAGAGACCCAGTCTATATTTGGGAGATTAAAGTCACCGGCAAGGACCGTGTATGTTGCCTCCAGACTTAATAATATACTGCTTAATTGAAACAAAGGTTGGCAAGAGTTTGAGCCTGGTGGCCTATAAAAAGAGCCTATGGCCTCAGAGGAGCCATTACCAAACATGACTTCACACCAAATAGTTTCACATGATTCACTGTCAACATTGAGAGGGACACTGCTCATACTGTTGTGAACAAGCACAAAAACACCACCACCGTGTGTGCTGCGGTCTTTTCGATATGTAGTGTAATTAGATGGGAATATTTCACTATCTGCTATGGTACTATCCAGCCAAGACTCAGTTCCAAAAACTATATGAGGCTTTGTTGTTTCCAAAAGTGAAGCAAATTCCAGAGTTTTATTTTTTAGACTACGACAATTGACTACAATACATACTAAGTCCCTGCAAGCTGACACTCTGCTTTGGGTCGCTGTAATCAGTGGTTGCTAGCTGTCTAATCTAGTGACGGCATCTGTTTCGCTATCATACATGAAAAGTTTCCCGTTCATTTTAAGCTTATTAAAATTCAATTTGAAATTTCCTCCACGTTGACGGGCGAACTGGATGAGCTTTGGCCTTTGAAGGCGAACTTTGTTCAAATAGTCTTCACTGATTGCAAACTGGGACCCCTTTAGTCTAGCAGCAACTGTAAGTAGACGTTGCTTGTCTTTCAATGACAGAAACTTTACTATCAGAGGTCGATTCTTTGCTTCCGTGTAGCGTCCTAATCTATGTGCTCTCTCGGTAGCTTCGGATGCGATCGGAGCTTGCAGTTGTTTAGAGCAAAAAGATAGTATTCTACTCTCGGACTCCGCCCATGTTTCATTTTGATTATCCTCGATACCGAAAAAGATTAAGTTATTTCTTCGCGACCTATTGTCTAGGTCATCCTGGTAATCCTGCAAGTTTGTACACGCAGTAGAAAGTTTATCTGAACAGTCCACAAGGCACACAGTGCAGAAGGCGTGCTTCGTCTCTTAACGGAAGCACAGATTCAACGTTGTCTTCAACTTGCTTAATCTTGTTCGTTAACTCTGTCACTTTCTGTTCAAGAATTTGCTGCTCAGACCGAATAAGCTGAATTTCGTTAAGAATCTCCGACTGTTTCTGCTGAATTACTGGTATTGTCATGATAACCTCGAACATTTGCTCTTCCTGCCATTCAGACAAAGGTCCAGGCTTTTATTCTATATCACCGGCGAGAAACAGCAAGTTTCGAATGAGGCGCGTACATCGTAAATAAAAGACGGTCAAGCGACGTATAATCATGCATACAGGCGAGGTGGGCTCTGGCGCCGACTTTTTGAACGCTCTGCCATTGACAGAGAGAGTAAGAGGTAACCAACCTGAAGAAGGACGAAACGTAAGTTTCTGGCGGCCGTCGGTATGTGCAGCCAGCGCCTTGCAGCCAGCGCCAGGTGCCGTCGGTATGTGGAAAAAGTCCATTGCAGCAATTGCGACTTCAAGATAAAATGAGATTTCAGCTGCTCGCCAGGCCATGGTGGTGGAAATAAAACCTCAATCCTTTGGTGGGGCGTGCTTGTTGGTTAAGACCGTGAAACTTCCAAAATTGTGTTTGCCTTGCGATGTCAAAATGTTGAAAAAGTTTCTTCGTGTCAAGCCAGCCTAAAACATCTCTGTTTTCTACATTGTTACAGGTTTGTCACCCTGTTTCTTTTTTTTTCTATAGTGTTTCTAGTACTGCTACGAGCAACACCAGATCCCACCGCCGAGTGCAGCACCTCATGTGGCAAGCACCAGCAAAAAGACGCGAAAGAGGGTTGGCAGACAAGGCCCACTATGTAATCGATGCCACCAGCCCGATAGCTCACAAGACCACATATAGTATGCGATAAACCATTTGTCGTTGTTAACCTGTCTCGACCCCGACATGGTGGCAGCGGTGGGATCCAGCGTTCCCCACGACAAGAACAAAGGCTATTATAAAAATGGTAGGAGACGAGTGACCATTGCAGAACGCGCTTCTGCCATTTGTATTACAGCCCCCTACAGCTTGTCAGCAACCCTTGAATAGACCCTTTACAAAATTATGCACCATCTACACTCCGTTCACCCTTAAGCTGAGACTACAGTGGGAGCTACGTGCCTGCCGGACCAATCAGCCACCTCCCTCTTATCACCTGACCCGGCTCTCCGCGCATGGGTATGGCCGGGAGTGTGATGATGAGGCAAAAGGGAGGCGTATGACTGGTCTAATACGGACGTAGCTTCCATCGCAGTTTCAGATTAGAGGTGAAGGGAGTATGGTAGCTGCAGCACCAATTATCAAAGTCCGCCATTGTTTGGGCACACACTCTGGGCATGTATTGGACTCGAGGGCTGTGCAAGCATTCGGCGTGAACTCGGCTTGGCTTGTATCAAGAATGAATGTTGCGTCAGAGGGGGTTTGGTAAGGACTCTGATGACATTACAGGCTTTGTGCCTAAGAGATGGCGACCGATCAATATTGCTTGATTAGATCATGAAAGGGTCTATTATAGAGAAAATTGCCTTATCTCAATAAACCTTAAGCGAAATTGCTTGGTGGTCTGACAACACTGAGAGCGTCGCTATTTTAATGTTCAATTCAATGTTTATTTAATGAGATCAAGATTTTAGCCCCATAATTTGGGGTCGGCTACTTCAATGCTAGTAATGGGGTAAAGTATGATATGTTCAATAATTATAAAATATGGGCATAATGAGTAACGAAGTAAACTATGAACGTGCTTCGTTAATATCACAAGCAAGTGCACTTTGAGAAGTACGACATGTACAGTAGGCTGCAGTGGTACAAAATATGTGTAATTAACTCCTGCTATACCAGTAACTCGTATTCATTGAACTTAATATTTGGCTTGTATCTTCGAGTCCTTCAGAAATGCAGTTAGTAAGGCTAATGCACGCTTTTGTTTCTTTAAGTCGGGCCAAGGACCTAGAACTTTGGCGAGAGAAAATGGACGATCGTCGAGTATCCCGAGACTAATCCGTAAGCGGGCGCGCCATTGATCATATCTCGGGCAGTCCACGATTCAATGTTCGACGTCTTCGACCGGGTTGTCGCACGTGCAACTCGGTGTTTCTACTTGTTTAATCCGGTGAAGGAAGCTTCCCGTATGCTACCCCAAGTCATAGGCGATGAATAAAGGTGTCGATTGATCTGGCTGAATAGGTGTATACAGGGCAACGGAGGTCCGGGTCGATTAGATTGAGCAGGCTGTCTTGTTAGATGCTGCTAAGCCACTCATCGTGAGACATTCGCTCACGTAGTCGACGGATGCATCTTTTGGCGTCGCTCTTTGTGAAAGGTGTGAGGTGGACGTTGTTACTTGTATGGGCTGCGGTAGCCAATTGGTCAGCTTGGTGATTTCCTGAAACTCCGGTATGCCCGGGGACCCACTGTAGATGTGCAGTATTGCCAAATTCGATGGCATCAGGGAGTTCTAAGTAAATTCTGTGTACAAGGGAGTTGTGGTCACTAGGACTATTCTTTGTCTTAATAGATTGCAAATCTGCCTTTGAATCAGTACTATCGCGGACAATATGAGCTGAAACAGCGCTCCGGCCGGCGCACGGTACTGCCTGCGCCGCCTGTAGCCTTGCTCCGCACACATGGCGCGCCCTGATTACTAGATAAATTCTCACTTGAGCTCGCTGCGCCACTGCGCTCTTCCGGCCGTCTGCTATAGCGAAACAGTGTGTGCGACAGCGGGCATGTGTGTGGTGGGGCGGCGGGGGGAACAAAATATTACACTTGTCGTCCCTCTTTTGGAATTGATTTACTTTACTCTATCGCGTAGAGTCCCGTAGAAAAACCTCTGACTGGTGAAGAAAAAATATTGAAGTGTCTTAAATTTCAGCTGCGATTATCGTTTTCGAACGCCACATCAAAAGACGTTGCAGGTTGTTTTTTTTTATTATAGGTGCATGCACAAAGTATGACATCGTAAAATATAGACTAAAATCTGTATGCCGGATTTAGTCCGGCTCCAAGGTATTTACTTATTTTTTTTCATTGATCACATATGTTTAAAAAAACGGTAAGCGTATACATGTTACTGAGAAGGTTTTGTAACCTTGATTGGGGGTAGGAAAGGGGTCAAAAATATAATTTGTTTATTACTGGGCCCACGTGCTTGTTTAAAACAAAACAAGTTGCTGACAAGACAACAGTTTTTCTTTTTTTTTACAAATTCCTAGTATAATAAAGTGGGACAAACAGTTATATATTTTCCAGGAGAAGGAGATTGAAACTTAATCGAAAGAATATTTCCAAAGGACAATGTCAGACACAAAAGATTAATTGTCCGGTGTGGAAGTTGAACTGCACTATACAAGAAGATCGGGATCAAGGAGGCACCACACAAAGGTATGCGTGGTTAACGGCGTAAAACAGTGTGTCGGAACCGTAGCATCAAGCTTTGTTCCAATCGGCAGAAGTCCGCTTCAGGTGGTCCTGAGGCGGAGTAAAACTTGCAAAGAAATTTATAACCGCGTCATTCTCTCCTGACCCGCTACCACAGCTCCCATCCCGTCTGGTAAGAAATCATAGAGCGCGGCAACGAAATCTGGCTCAGCCCGAAGCCACTCCCATTCACCTCATTGCTTTCCACAATTCGTGGGCACGGGCGGGGTGGAGGGGACGCCGTGACATGGCTACCTTGATGCGCCTCCAAATATTTTTGATGATATTAAGATAGGCTCCTTTTGGGGGCCAAGGCAACTTCGTCAGGCAGCGCTCCTCGAGGAGATGCGAGCGTGACAACGCGTTGTCCACTTCGGCGCTTTCTTGAAATGCACTGAAATGCACGTTAGCTGCAAAAGTGAACATTGGGCTACACGGCACGCGCATCGTGATGGTGGTTCCGTCGGTCAATATTTTCGCTACCAGACGGCCGGAAGAGCGCAGCGGCGCAGTGAGCGCAAGTGAGAATTTATCTCGGCCTCAGGGTGGGCCGTGTTTAGGGAGTGATGCGACAGACGGCGCAGGTAGTACAGTGCACAGGCAGGAGCGCTGTTTCAGCTCATATTGTCCGCAATAGTACATATTACCCAAGAATTCGCTGCCTGGTGGTTTTTTATGTACGTTGCAGCCGCGAGTAAAGCATGTGATTCCGCAGTGGTTGAGGAAGTAGGATGCGATAGTCGAAAGGATGACCAATGGTTATAATCAGGTACAACAAAGGCTGATGTCGATCCGTCTTCAGTGGTTGATTCATCAGTATACACGTGGATCTCGTCTTTATATTTTTCTTCCAGATGTGAAAGAGTCAATGTTCTTGCAATCTGTGCGTTAAGAGATGCTTTTGTTTGCATGCCTGGAATGTCCATGTTGATCTCCAGTAATGGTTGCGTCCAGGGTGGTTTACAAATCTCTTGAATCCAGTTAGGTTGTTCAGGAATCCATAATGGAAGATAATTCTGTGTGGAAAGAAAGTTTGTCCCTTTGCGAGTAAAAATATCATTGAGCAGAGGCCGCGTGGAGAGTCGAAAGAAATTACGACATATCTTTTGTGTTCTTAGAATATGTATAGTCGGCTCTCTTGCCGTTACGAGTACAAGCGCGCTCGATGTTGATCGCGGTAAACCTAGGCATACTCTTAAGCTTCTTGCTAGCATGTAGGTAAGGCGGGACTCTGATGTGCGGGAAAGTCCGTTTAACACCGGAATAGAATATGCAATCGCTTGTCGTATTAGCGCCGTGTGGAATGAGAGCATCGCATCTATTGATGCTCCCCATCTTGCTCCCGCAATGCAGCGAAATACAATGATCACACAATAATTCTACTCTCTAACATGTCTAAATGTTTGGACCAAGTCAAAGATTGATCTAGTATAACACCAATAAATCTATAGGATTTAACCCCTTGAACTGATGCTCCGTTGAGATCAAGCCTAGCCCTGGGAGTTTCTTTCTTGTAAATGGCAGAAATGCTAATTTCGCGGCAGAGAGTTTCATCCCTTGTTCTTTTAGAAATCTAAAAGTGGTGTCTAAGCCCGTTTGTAACTTATTCTTTAGGATAACTCGAGATGAACCAGAGATCTATATACATATGTCATCCGCATAGATGAATATTTTTAAAGGTGATTCAAGTTGCTGCGCAAGCTGTGCCATTACTGCATTGAAAAGAGTAGGGCTCAGCACGCTGCCTTGGGGTACTCCCTGGTGTATTTCATGTCTCATGCTGTCTCCATCGTTCGTTTTTACTATTATGTTCCTACAATAAAGAAATTCCTTTATCCACCGAAGCATCCGTCCACGTACACCTAGCCGTACGAGTCCTTCAAGAACGTGAGCATGGCTAACAGTGTCGAATGCTCGACGAATATCTAGGAAGAGTGCAACTGTAATGTTTCCATTGTTGCTTTCGTGTTCAACGCATGTGGTGAGATCTAAATGTCATCCATTGTGCACCTTCGAGGGCGAAATCCTGTTATCTCTTCGGGGAACGCTTCACTTGTCTCGAGCCACCACTCTAAGCGATAATGTATAATCTTTCTCGAGTAGTTTACCGACGCAACGTAAGATTACATGACGGAATGAATCTAAATTTAACGGTGATTTTCCAGGCTTTAATAGTGAAACTGCCTTAGCCAGCTTCCATGATTCAGGTATCTTTTCTGTTCTCCAAATTTCATTATATATTTCAAGAAGTGCGGTAGTAGCAGCAGGGCCAAGATTTGAAAGAGCGTCATAAGTGACTTTTTCAAGACCAGGAGCTGTTGATTTTTGAATATTTTGTAGCGCGCACTGCATTTCACGGGTGTTGAATTCATAGTCTAGGTCTGTTTGCACCAACGAGGTAGAGGGGCTTAGAGTGATAAACCGGAAGTTCGGAAGTGGCACCCCCCGGTTGCCGCCATGTTGTACGCAAATGTGACCACTCGTCACGTGACCTCCCAAGAGCCGTGACGTCACCGGTACGATGGCAGCGCCCAGAGCTGGCGGATGCGCGTTTGT
This sequence comes from Ixodes persulcatus, assembly GCA_013358835.2. Lineage (NCBI taxonomy): Eukaryota > Metazoa > Arthropoda > Arachnida > Ixodida > Ixodidae > Ixodes > Ixodes persulcatus. The sequence goes on from JABSTQ010010421.1 coordinate 187,408, forward strand.
TCGGTGCGCGGTAGCCGTGATGTGCAGCTGCTTTCCGACAACTTCGGGCTTCTTCGTGCTCGCTGACGCAGGTATAATGTGAAATTATGAAGGAATGAGACTTTATACCTTTTTTGCGGAAGATCGCTCCGTATCATCTGGATATGAACACCTGTCAGGCAGCATCAGCCGTATCGCTGTACCGGTGCTCGGATTCCCGGATGTGTTCGAGGATCGATAGAACTTTGTGTACTTTTAGCATAAAATTTTCGCATTCTCCTAGCTTTGGTTGAACGTTGGAATGTCTGAGAATCGACGCGAAATTTATGCGTCGGACGTAGGGTCTAAGGGAATTAGTTTCAGCCCTAGGCAACTGCATAATCACAGCAACTTTTAGTGAGGAAGCTCCTGCGAAAGTTGAAAAATGTTGACTACCATCCCTTTCAATCTCTTCAATAGACTTTTTTTCAAAAATGTGGGCCGCCTATACTTTGTTTCACCGTAACTTGGAAAAGGGCAACCGCCACAGCCCCCTCGAGCCAATCAGAAAGACGGAGTGAAGGTGTGTGACAAAACTGTGCAGACGAGCACTCTGATGATATGTTGTCAGGTGCCTCTCTCCAACGTGCATACTGACTGACCGAGACTGTAGCATTCACTGTTTTCCAAATTATGATGAAACGAATTAAAGTAGCTACTACTTTAATTACCCAAGGCCTTCATACTTTGGGCATTTGTTCGGCAAGAATGTTATGTCAGCCATCACTGTGAACTTGGCTCAGCGCCTATTGGACTCAAATGCTGCATTAGCGTTCGACGTGAACTGGGGCCCATTCGTGTGCTTCACGCCGAAAAAAAAAAATTGGTGACGGTTGTGTTGCTTGATGGGGTTTTGCAAAAGGTCTATTGTGTCATATGTATAGGAAGTGTCCTGCTATATAACAATGCATCAACTAATACTGTTAAACTAGATGCTCAGAGGTGTGTTTGTTTTTGCACTCAACAAGTTGCAACAATAATTGTTTCTTACGAGTGCAATATTTATTTTCAGTAGCTGGGCCCGTTTTGTGCTCATTAATGTCAGTGTGCTTTGATGTTATTATCATATGTGTAGTTTTAAGTGTCCTCTCTGCAATGCCTAAACAGGCCTTTGGAGGGAATAAATCAATAAATAACATTTTCCATCACTGGAGTTGGAAAAATAATTGACTCCAACCAAAATTAAACTCGGACCCAACGTTTCAAAACCAGTTCGGTTCCTTCTTCAGGGCGATTGATCTCGTGCGTGGATGCAGCCTCGTCTTCTTTGGTGGTACGAATATCTTCTAATCGCGCTTCCGCCTTGCCATCCAGTCTTTTTCTAATCACGTGTCGTAGTCCACTTACATAAACAGATGGTAAGGTACCCATGGATCTGTTGATATCTTTGGTGTATTTTGGATGTGCCATGATTCAAGGTGATGTCTTTTTCGGAGATGGGTTTCAACATCAAGAACGGACGCGTTCGCGAAGTCTATCGGATGGTCAAAAGTGTCACAGTGCTCCGCAAGAGCACTGCGTTCCCGGTCGAATTTGCGTACATCCCAACCAGACAGACGTCTGTCGAAGATGTTTACCTTCATCACTGGAGTTGGTTTTCGAATGCACCACATGTTCAGGAGAAGTGGAACGAGTGCAGCCCAATGCAACCAGTCTGCCAGTCTGGTATGTCCCATCAATTAATATTGAGGGGTCAGAGATGCGAGTGTCCTCAAAAGGTCCAGCACGTGCGGTGAACACACTTCTTTGTGTAGGGACTCTGAAGGCGTAAAGGCGAGCGGAAATATCTTTATTTGGGTAGTGTATCAATTGTGTTTATTTTCACTTGATTACATAATTATTGTTTTTTTTTTTTTTTTGCAAATGGTTTCATAACGAGTTCTTTCTGCGACAGTCTCGTCCAGGCGTTCAGTCGTAGTACCTGTGCTCCTCGTTGTCGGATGGCGCTCCTGGCACGTCGGTGTTCAGTTTGGTCGAGTAACAACTTTGACCGACAGATGCCGTCTTGTAATCATACGTCATGTGCGGCCACTGACATATGATGCACTGAAGCTCCAGAGCTGCCTTCTAATCCGCAAACTTTCCTGATAGTTTTCTGCGTCAATGCAGGAAGCTCGGGCATGCATTGCTTACGTGGCTGTGCCTTTTGCTGTACCGTTGACTTCATGGCTGGCAACAGGCAACAGTGTTTGTTTGCTATCCAAGCCATTTTACTTTCATTTCGTAATGGCGATTTTTTCTGCATCCCGCGGATACTGTAACTTGTGTAAGTCTTGTGTGGCAAAGTGAAGTCGGGTGATGCTTGGTGTCCACTTTTGAGAACAACCAACCATTCTATTTCTTCAAGTCACTCAGCGGCATTCTCCCTCAAAGTTGGAAATTGTGTGCTTCGTTGCATGGACACAGATAATTGGTGTCAGCAAATTATTAGGTATTGTCCTTGGACGACAACCAACACCAAATCAACTGTCCTTGCATTGCCGCTCACCTGCTTTGTCGTGCTTACCTCCCGTCGAGGTGATGGGGATCAGCAGCGTTGGGGTAATGTCGGCACCAGGGCCAAACGCCGCCGAAGATAATCCTCAATGTGCTGCAAACGCTCCTCGAGACGTGGTGGAAGGTCGTTCGGCACGAACTCTTGCAGGCCAATTCATTGGTACGGGCACCTCCAGTAGACATGGTTCGGCCTCATGCAGTGGTAGCAGAGTGGTTTTTCCATCGATCATTCGCAGCACCTCCGTTTTCCTCGGTGTACTTTCTTCAGCACGAACCTACACTGGTTCTTCCCGATGTCGGGAATGCTTCGGCGTTGGGGTGTCTTGTTGAATTGGCATTGAATACTAACGGGTAGCCGGTGGCGGTCGTCGTGACTTTGTGGCATAAGTCGCCCTCGATTCGTCAGATGCTGCTTCGCTCGAAGAAGTCTCCGGTTGAAATGCCTGTCGAACTTGTTCCGAAACAATCTTGGCAATCAAAAAGCCGGGCAACTGATGGCAGGAAGTAGGCTCCTGATCTCCTCCCGGACAACGTCGTGGAGTCGCAGATGCCTGACAGGCTGCGGTCGACGTTTCAGCTGGACGACTCGAGTCTCGAGAAGCTGGGGAGTTGTTGATAGTGGCAGGCTCGGGCCTGCAGTGGTACATTCAATGTGGAAGCCTCGGTGATATCAACCCTTCGACAGTTGTCGTGGGGGTGCGGACAAGGCTGCCGAAGGTTTTGTTCCTCAAAGAGGGGAATGGGACTCTTAGCTTCTCGTCTTCTGTAGCACCAGGGCTGGCGTGGGTGCTTGATCAGGCGCAATACATCCTCCACGAAAGCGGCGACGCTCTTGTTGGGGCCGTGTCCTGGACAGAATCAGGAATTCGGCTCTCTCTCGTCAATGTTGGACTGATGAACGTGCACTTCAGCTCGATCTTGCAAACTTCCACGACGTTAAGGAGGATTCGTGGTTCTCAAACCAGTGCCTGGCAGGAGCTGATTGTCTGTCCACCCACTGTGGCGGGCGACACGGTCATATTGTTCAATCCAGCCCTCGACTCTTCATACACCATGCTTGAAAGGGCGTGGAGTGTCAGGTGCGAGGGGCATGCTAACAATGGTGGGAGTGGACGCGGTTTGCTGCAACAGGTTTATCATTGTTGGCTTAGTCAGCTTCGGATTTTCTGGCGAAAGGCCCGAATACCGGGTGGTTCTTGTTGGTAGCAGCGACTGACTTGGATTTCAGGTTCTTCGTGGTGTATTTCCGAGGTTTCGTCCTTGTGGTACTCGCTCGTCTTGCGGTTTTTCTGCCGGGCTCGGGATAGGACTTGGTTCACGGCTCGCCGGGAGTTTAAGACGCGGGATAATTCGCCACCCGTGTCCCGTATCGGGCAACTCGGCGAAGAGCTGCCAAGGTTCACACAGAGTGAAGGGCTATGGGTAATTGTACCCAGCTCCTACACCAGAACATACGATGACAACTGAGCATGGCCTGGAACTTTCCTGAATAGTAAAAATTGATAGAAGATATGACTGGAGCAAGCATCCGTGACAATATAACAAACCTGACAGAAGAGAGTCTATCCTGACCAGTAAAGAAGCTTGCAGTGCTTTAGTGAGATTCTGTCCGAATAAACCCTCTCCTTCGGGGATTGGCGACTGCCGAGACGAACTGAACTGAAATGGATGTGGGACCACTTTTCTGGTAATGAGCCGCTGCAGACTGTCGTCGCAAAGCGGCGTGAACGGGTGGACTGGGTAGGTAACACGAGCAATAAAATGTCCATACGGCTTGCAATTCACGTACGAGTGTTGATGAAATTTTTGTGTCGACAAAACGTGCGACAGCCAGCGGAATCAATACCAACTGCAACACCTGTGCTCCGTGAAAGTACACGTCTACGCCGGAACATTTTGGGAAGCAGCACAGCATCATTTAGCACGGCACGGGGACTACCAGCTTCAAGGCAGCTCTCCGGTGCGCCGCACAACCAAAATGAGCCTTCGGTCATTTGAACGAAGCGGCACCCGATTGCATACTGCTAAGCACAAGTCACGTAATTTCCGTCACCAAACTGTGTATCCAAATATTGCACACGCTTCACTGCAGACCTCGAAGATTCCGATGGTCAACGAGAGCACAGAAACGTCGCCTTAAATTTTTATCCAGCGGTATCCGAATCAATCCTAGGTCCGAGCAACGTAGGGCAGATTGTCTCTTCCGTGGTATATCCCCGTCGGTCACCAGCGAAAGGCGCACCACACTCTTAGAAAAAAGGGTATCGATAGTCCTCCCTAAGGGGAGGAACGGTCCTGTGACCTATGTTCCTTTAGAAAGGGAGAAAGTTTCGTCCCTCAAGCAAGGTAGCAAAGTTCCTCCGTCGCCTGCATCTCATTATGGCGGCCCAGAATCGAGCAAATCGAACTCAATAAGGCTTAACGAGGACGCTACGTCTCTTAAATGGGACGAGAGGAGCAGCAAATAAAAGCGTAACACGAGCTTTCCGCGAACTGTGTTTATTTCCGACGCCAGATTCCCCCGCAGGTACAGACACTTGTGTTTCAAAAGCAGTTACGCAGTCTTCTCGTCGTCAGCACTGCGATGTTTAAACGGAGACAACCTATACACAGTTACTTTGCTCACTTTACGTCTTACCTTTGCTGTCACAATTCCGTCGTCAACCGCACATCACGGAGGAATGGCAAACCAATCCGCGAAACCAAAGCCGGTCCCAAAAGAACGAACTCAAAGCCGCTGTTTATCGCGTAGCGTGGAAGGTTAAATCGCTTGCCACCAGATGGCATGGTCAAGCAGAGTAATTGCAAGTAGCTAGGCTGGATGGCGCAAGGTACCGCCCAATTCATGTTCTACAAAAAATATATTTATTTTCTCAGGCCACCATTACGCATCGGAATCTTAGGGAGCCTCTGCGACCTCTACTACACACACAAGTAGACACATTACGCATACTACTCAGGTGAACATAGATTGAGCGCATACACATACATGGCACATACCAACATCATACGACGGCGCACTAACCCGAGCACAACCCCGAGCTCTGCGTTTCCGTCTTTTATACTGGTCGTTTTGAACGTACGGAATTTCTCGGTGACCCCCTAAGCAATAAAAAATATTCCCAGCATGTTTCATTTTTTTCCAGCAATGTCATACCTCTGTGAACGGGACGACGTGAACGCCAGCTGAACGCCAGACAGTGAACGTGACGAGCTGAACGCCAGCGGATGGCAAGCAATCGGATCGAACCGGACGGATCAAACGAGACGAACGCCATGAAATGACCGAGAATCTTAATAATCTAATAATAATCTTTATTTTGTTGTGTCCCAAACAGCACATAGCCTAAATAGTGGTACACAGTTCGTCATTGGAATTTGAATGCAGACAGCCACATAGATTCAATATTATACACAAATGATTGACTCCAGTGTACGTCGAAAAGTTGTCACGTCACTTTAACTGTAAATATTTATACGTTTATTTTATCAGTGTAAATAGAATTTTGTTTTCTGCTAAAGTTATCGGCCATTATTATAACGACGACACCCACTCGCTTTTCGAATCGGAAACATCATGTAGAAGCGTTGTCGGTACACGGTGGAGGCATCGAGGACAACCGTACGGGCAGTATGCGATGGCGCGGCAGCTGTGTTTCCGCCTTCTGACCATAAAATGTGGACGAACAGTTTAAACAACCAACCTCAACTGTCTGACGAAACCCTCAGAGGCTGTGTACACGCTGGTGACAACCGACAGTGTGTAAGCTTCCACAGCAAAGGTGTAGGACTTGCTTCGCTGCTTCGACGAGGTTGTCGCCACCGTGCGCAGACCTCCGAGAGTTTTCGTCAGACAGTTGCGGTAGGTTTGTTTAAACTGTTCGTCCACATTCTATGGTCGGAAGGCAGAAAACACAGCAGCTCTGCATTGCACACTGCCCGTACGGCTCTCTTCGATGCCTCCACCGCTCTTCGGTAACGACGATGCTTGCCAACATTGAAATGGCGATGCTCTAAGCCTGGTTCAGACAGTTGCGTTTGACTGCGTTTGACTGCGTTGCGGCTGCGAGAAACCAGGACATCCCTGCTGCTTATATCGCGTGCCAAGATGATTCCTTCAATTGGATTCCACACTTCATACGAAGCACAGATGTGCCGGTGACTCGCTTTCGGTTCTCGACGCCGCGCAGTCAAACGCACAAAAAACGCAAATGTCTGAACCGGCCTTTAGTGTTGTCAGACCACCAAGCGATTTCGCATAAGGTATTAAGCCTAAAATAACTACTCCATAAAGGCCTGCATGCAACACGGCGCGCTTGCACTCTGGGAACTAGCTGGCC